>NW_020869807.1:138172-153172 GCF_003789085.1 Penaeus vannamei | reverse complement strand
TGATGATGATGATGATGATGATGATAATAATAATATAAATAATAATAATGAATAATAGTAAATGATAATAAATGACAATAATAGTAATAATGATAATGATAATTATCATAATAACAATGGTACCAATAACAGTAAAACTTATAATAATGATAATAATAAGGATAATAATGATGATAGTATTAAGGATGATAATACTAAGGTACCAATGATAATAATAGTAGTAACTAGAACCACTCAGAAAGCGCATACCTCCGCCAAGGCAATAGGGTCACTGATGCAATATAATATTCACACTTGAAGCCTTACGTTAAAAAACTTCTTTATCAAGTATATGGTGGCGTCCGTGTTTCCCTGTTTCGCAGTGCTAATCAAATCCTTAAAAAAATGAATTCGGATCACCACCAAAAATTGACTGGAAATCTAAGTTTGGCTAAGGGACACCTCGGTTAAAAAATCATAATCATCTGTTGGTATATTTTTTTTTTTTGAGTTATCCTGTGCTGGTTCCAGTCACCACCAAAAATTTAATGCATCTAAGTTGGTCTATAGACACAATAGTAAAAATTTCATAATTATCTGTTTCATAACTTTTTGAGTTATCCTGCTAAGCAAACTAACCAACAAACTAACCAACGCACTAAAAAACATAACTCCTTGGCGAGACTGATAAATGATAATAACAGTGATAATGAAAAACATAATGATGATGATGGCTAATTAATGATACTAATGATGATAATGATAATGAAAATAATGATAATGATAACTATGATAGTAATAATGATAATGATAAATAATAATAATAATGATAATGACATTGATAACAAATATAATGATGATAACGATAGTACATCTATATGATAATGGTTATTATAATAATGATAAACATGTAATGATTAAGATAATAGTACCAGTAATAGTAATAATAAAAAAACATGCAAATTTTCGAGACCTCCATTCTAGTAAGGCGTGCACTGACGGAGCTTTGAATAGCACTGATACCAGTTTTCTTTAGCACAACAGAACTTGCTTNACATAAATACCTTTGGTGCGGAGGTAAGAATGAATAATGATAATAATAGTAAATGATAATGATGGTAAAGGATAATAATAGTAATGATAATGATGGTAATGATAATAATAGTAATGATAATGATGATGATAACAACAGTAACAAAAAGGATAATACTAATAACACGAATAATAGACAAACAAATACAGAGAGACAGACAGACAGACATAAAAATCAATCGAGTAAAACACGAACAATAAACATAAAGATGGAGAGTCAGAAAGACAGGCGGAGACGGAACGAACACCGGAATGAATAAGAAATGGAAAGAAAGGAAGATAAAGAAGGTAGGAGAGGACAAAATAAAGAATACAGAAAGAAAGAGAACAAAGCGACAAAAAGAGAACCAAAGAGAGAAAGATAAAGTAAAGGAAAGAGCAAAAAAGAAAGAAAAAGGAATAAAAAACACGAACCAGCGAGGCCGCGGATGTCAGCAGTCCGGCCTTATAAGTTGTGATTGATGCTTTGTATCTCATCGGAACTTATTACGCCTTCGTGTCGCTGTCTCCTTCGTCTTTCCCCGAGATGATGGTAGGTCCCTCGTCTGTTAGTGATTGTTTGTTTGTTGGTATGCTTGTTTGTGCTCGTTGGTATGTTTGGTTTGGTTTGTAGTGTTTTGCTGGTATGCTTGTTTGACTTTGTGTGTTTGTATCTTTGTTGGTATGATTGGTGTGTTTGTCTTTGTTGGTATTCTTGTTTGGGTTGGTGTGTTTGTATTTTTGTTGGTATGCTTGTTTGTGCTTGCTGGTATGATTGGTTAGGTTGGTATGTTTGTGACTTTGTTGGTATGCTTGGCTTGTGGTTTGTATGTTTGTGCTTGCTGGTATGATTGGTTGGGTTAGTGTGTTTTGCATCTTTGTTGGTATGCTTGTTTGTGATCGTTGGTATGTTTGGCTGGCTTGGTGTGTTTGCTGGTATGCTTGTTTGTCTTGGTATCTTTGTGACTTGGTTGGAATGCTTGACTTGGTATGTTTGTGACTTTGTTGGTATGCTTGACTGGCTTTGTGTGATTGTATCTTTGTTGGTATACTTGGTTTGCTTTTGTTTGTAGGCTTGTGTCCGTTGCCATACCTGTTTTTGGTTGATGTATTTGTTAGTGTATGCGTCTTTGTTGGTATGCCTGTTTGTGTGTTTGTTGGTGAGTTTATGTTCTCTGTTTAGGTGTTTGTTAGTATGCCTGATGATGAGTTTTTGATTTGGTGTTGGTGTATGCCGTTGTGTTTGTATGTGTGTGTGTGTTTGTTTGACGTGCCCGAATGTTTCTTTATCAATGTGCGTTTTGTGAAGGTATTTTATTTGAGTTTTTTGTTTTCTATTTATTTATTTTGTATTCATTCTTTATTCCTTTATATTATGTTTTATTTATTCATTTTTATCTTATTTTATTTATCTATTTTTTCAGAATTGCGTCATTAGGTTAATTGTTATTTGCTACGCCTATTATCGTCTAATTTTACATTTTGTTCGTTTATTTTTTATTTTATTAGCTGTTAAAGTATTCTTCAGAAAAACACAAATCCATAAACAAACATACCACATACAAAAAATAAATAAATATAAAGACATAAACTCTCTCCTTAAAAAAAAAAAAAAAAAAAAAAAAAAAAAAAAAGCATATGAGTTATTAAGGCTCACCAAAAACCTCTTAGTTGATTAAAATCACTATTGCAACTTTCGGTACAAAACGCACACTCCATCAGGGGGGGGGGGGGGGGGGGAGGGCAGGGCAAGGGGGGGAGGAGGGGTTGATGAATAACTCGATATAGTCATGGGGAAAATTTTTCGAGGAGTGGGGGCAGTGGGGGGGATGGAGGGCTAGGGGGCCGGGGTGCTTGTCATTGTTTTTCTTTCTTGTTTATCTTCCTTTCTCTTCTATTTAATTATCGGTCTATGTAATTATCTACCATCTTTTTCTACCTATTTGTCATTTCCACAGCTTCTCTCTCTTTTTTTTTTATCCATCTGTCTCTATTTCGCGTTTCTTTCTCTCTCTCTCTCTCTCTCTCTCTCTCTCTCTCTCTCTCTCTCTCTCTCTCTCTCTCTCTCTTCTCTCTCTTTCTCTCTCTACCTCTTTCTAGCCCCCCCTCCCCCTCCACTCACCACTCCCACTATCTGTATTCTCTCCCTCTCTTTCTCTCTCTCCCTCCCTCTATTTCCCTCTCCCTCCCTCCCTCCCTCTATCTCTTTCTCTCTCGCCCTCCTCCCTCCCTCCCCCTTTCCCCCTTCCCCTTCCTGCCCCCCCATCTCTCTCGTCCTTCTCTCTCATCTCTCATCTCTCTCTCTCTCTCTCTCTCTCTCTCTTCTCTCATCTCCTCGTTCTCTCTCTCTCTCCTTCTTGTCTTACCCTCCCTCTCTTCTCTCTCTCTCACCTCTCCTACCCTCACCCATCCCTCTCTCTCGCACTCCCCTCAATCCCTGTATTCTCTCCTCTCTTTTCTCTCTCTCCTCCCTCTATCTTTCCTCTCTCCTTCCTCCTTCTCTCTTTTCTCCTCCCTTCCCCCGTCCCCTCGTTCTCTCTCTCTCTCGTCTCTCTCTCTCCTCTCCTCTTCTCTCTCCCTCTCTCTTTCCTCATTCTTCCTCGTCTCGCTCTTGTCCCTTCTCTCTCTCTCTCTCTCTCTCTCTCTCTGCCTCCACTCGCCTGATTAAATGCACTCCACAACTCAACATACAAATCTACATACATACGACGTCTATTACTTCTCATTTATTCAAACATATAGAACGGCCAAGTTCCTCCCTCATTTCCCTGCTTCTCTCATTCTCTCGCTTACTCCCCCATTCTCTTGTTCCCCTCTTTCGTTCCCTTGCTTCCTTCCATCGTTCCTTTTATTTCTCTCATTCGTCTCATTTCTTGGTTTATTTTTCCTCATTTTCTTCATTCATTTTGCTTCCCTGCCTCATTCTTTCGCTTTCTTCCATTCTCTCGCTTCTCTTCTTCCTTTCCTCTCATACTCCTTTCCTCTCTTCCTTCTTTCCTTTCCCTCATTCCTCATCCTCCTCTCTCTCCCCTCATTCATCACCCTAGTTAAAACAAAAGCAGAAACAATTACAAAAAAATAATGATAAAATAAAATAATAATAATAATAACATGCGTATATAAAACATCTAACATGTTCATAATATCCAAATCTACTTATCACGGACACATAAACAATACTCGCACACTCACACCCACCTGTGACGATATTTATGTAGATGGTTTGTGGGCGGAGCTAAGGCCGGGCGAGGGGCGTGTCTAAATGCCCAGGGACTCGAGAGTGGACCTGTGTTAATTGCATTCTGAAGAGTGGAAACCTGGTAATCACACGGCCTATGTATTCATGAGGGAGGGAAGGAGGGAAGGAAGGGTGGAGAGGAGGGAATTAGAGAGGAAGGGATGGGTTGAGGGGGGAAGGAGGAAGGAAGGGTGGGAAAGAGGAAATGAGGGAGAAAGGGTGGATTGAGAGGGAAGGAGGAAGGAAGGGTGGAGAGGAGGAAATGAGGGAGAAAAGGGTGGGTTGAGGGGGAAGGAAGAGGAAAGAGGGTGGAAAGAAAGATAAGGAGGAGGGGGGATGAGTGGGTGGGTGGATGGGGAAGGAAGGAGGAAAGGTAATCTTGGTGGATAGTTTAGGGGAGAAGGAGGGAGACTAGGAGGATACGAGGAGGGAAGTAGAAGGTAGAGATGATTAGGAATAAGATGAACAGATAGAAAGAGACGGAGAGACAGTGTCAGACAGACTTGAATTGACTGATAACTAGAGAGAGAGAGACAGACAGCGAAACAGACACAGAGACAGATACACAGAACAGACAGCAGAAGAGAGAGAGAGAGACCGGACAGACAGAGACATAAGACAGACAAACAGAGAGAGAGACAGAGAAGACACAAAGACATACAGAAAACAGAGAGAGAGAGAGACAGACAGAAAAACAGAGACAGACAGACAGAAAGACAGAAACACAAACAAACACAAACAAAACCGGAAAAAAAAGCCGAGAAAGACTGCTCTCCGGACGCGCAAGCAAGCAAGCAAACGCAATTCGCGCGCCGATGATATTAACACCCGCGCGAAATTTGCATAATGTGGTTCGCTTTTTACGGGGGTCGGATCCGAGGAGGGACACGCGAGACATTAATCTGGGCGGTTGTGGGCGTCCGGGCGTGGGCGAGAGGTTCGTACTTTGTGGGCGTGTTTGTGGGGTGGGTGGGTTCATTTGTGGGGGTTGCGTGTGTTTGTGTTTGTTGTGTGTGTGTCTGTGTGTGTGTGTATGTGTGTGCATGAGTGTGGTGTGGGTTGTGTGTCCTGCGTGTTTGTGTGTGGTGTATGGTTTTCCCTCTTGTATTTGTGTGTATTCTGTTCTCCTCGCGTCCCTCCCCCTCTCTCTCCTCTCTCTCTCTCTCTCTCTCTCTCTACTGTCTTGTCTCTCTCTCTCTCTCTCTCTCTCCGATCTCTCTCTCTCTCATCTCTCTCTCTCTCTCTCTCTCTCTCCTTCCCATCACCAATCATCATCTCGGCTCTCTCACGCAGATCATCAATCATCGCGATCACAATACAAATTACAAAACCAAATTTTCATTCACCTCTTCATAATCTACAAAGTTACATCATAACTGCATATGCATTCTACATAATTCATGGCCAGAGCGCGATGTACATTTGTATTCAACACTAAATTGATATTTGTGCGTATATTACCTTTAAACACTTGTTTGCATATGAGTGCATTAAAATCGAAAGAGTGGAATTGAGGAGGTGGTGGGGGAGGGGGGAGGTACGGAGAAGGGGGTAGAGGGGGAAGGGAAGAGGGGAAGGGGGAAGAGAGACAAATAGACAGACAGGCAGTTAAATGGAGACACAGAGATAGAGAAACAGAGGAGGAAAAAAATAGATAATGATAATAGTAATATAAACAAAGAAGCAATCTGATCATTTACAAAACCTATTATAAACACCAAGAAATGGAAAGATAGCGGGAAGGAAGATATGAAATGAAGATAAAGATAACACTGAAGAACGGAGAACGCTCTCTCCTCTCTCTCTCTCTCTCTCCTCTCCTCTCGCTCCTTCTTCGTCTCTCTCTCTCTCTCTCTCTCTCTCTCTCGCTCTCTCTCTCTCTCTCAGCTCACTTCTCTTCACTCCCTATTTCTCCTCTCTCTCTCTCTCTCTCTTTCTCTCTGCAATGTCACTCCTTCACGTCCCTATTGCCTTTCTCTTTCCCCCCCTCTCTCCGCTCCTCCTTCTGTCCTTCTCTCTCTCTCTCTCTCTCTCTCTCTCTCTCCCTCACTCATCAGTGTCAGCTCTGTCACCCATATTCCCCTCTCTCTCTCTCTCCTCATCCTCACGTGTCACTGTTGGTTCCTATCACTCCCTATTTCCTCCTTTCTCTCCCCCTCTTCCTCTCTCCTCTCTCTCCCCTCTCTCTCCGTCTCTTCTCATCTCGATCTCTCTCATCTCTCATCTCTCTCTCTCCTCTCTCTCCTCTCTCCTCTCTCCTCTCTCTCTCACTTCCTCGCTGTCCAAAGGCTCGCCATATCACTCCAATAATGTTGCTATTATATGTTTGCTCAATCAACAATAATGCCTGTCTTGCTCCTCCCATTAACCCTTTTCCCACCCGCATCTTTCCTCTCTCTTCTCTTCTTCTTCCTCGTCCTCTTCNCAGGACGGACAGATACAGAGACGAGATGAACAGAGGAGGGGTGGACGGATACCGCGAGGAGGAGGAGAGAGGGCCGGAGGACGAAGAGGGAGAGGAGAGGACGAGAGACGAAGAAACAGAAGAAAAGAACCAGATGCGGAGCACAGAGAGAAGATGTGGGGAGACACGACGAGGAAGAGAGAGATTGGAGACAGATGATACACGCAAGGACGAGAGATGAGAGGAGAGAACGAGATGAGAACGAGAGAGAGAGACGAGAGAAAGAGAGAGAGGAGAGAAGAAGAGAGAGACCGAGACGCAGAGGGGACATAGCTAGAGAGAGAGAGAGAGAGGACATCCTAGAGCACAGGCAGAGGAAGAGACAGAGAGAGAGAGAGGGAGACATAGAGAGAGAGAGAGGGAGACATAGAGAGAGAGAGAGAGAGACGAGAGAGAAGAGAGAGACGAGAGAGAGCACTAGAGAGAGAAGCGAGCGAGGGAGAGGAGAGAGAGACGAGAGAGGGAGACAGAGAAGAGAGAGAGACATAGAGAGAGAGATAGAGAGAGAGAGAGAGAGAGGAGACAGAGAGAGAGAGGAGGGAGAGGAGAGGAGGGGAGACATAGAGAGAAGAGAGAGGGAGGGAGACATAGAGAGAGAGAGAGGAGGAGGACATAGGAGAGAGAGAGGAGGGAGACATTAGAGAGAGAGAGAGGAGGAGACATAGAGAGAGGAGAGACTAAGAGAGAGAAGAGAGGAAGAGAGAGCGATGGAGACAGAGAGAGAGAGAGAGGGAATGAGAGATAGAGAGAGAGAGGAGGAGACATAGAGAGAGAGAGAGAGAGAGAGAGAGGAGAGAAGGGAGACATAAGAGAGAGAGAGAGAGGGAGATAGCAGAGAGAGAGAGGGGAGACATACGAGAGGAGAGAGAGAGAGGAGACATTCGAGAGAGAGAGAGACGGAGGGGACATAGAGAGAAGAGGAGACATAGAGAGAGACGAGAGAGAGATGGAGACAGAGAGGAGAGAGGGAGACAGAGAGAGAGAGAAGAGGGAGACAGAGAGAGAGAGAGCAGAGAGACGAGGACATAGCACGAGAGAGAGAGAGAGGTGTGGGAGGGAGGAATAGATCACCAACCTGAGCATCAAAGATCTTTCCTGTCTTGCAAGGGCTACTTGGATCACATAGGACAAATCCTGGGGCAACGTCAGCTTCTTCTACTCCTCTCAGCTTTACTTTGACATTTTCACCACACCTTACTGCTGATACTTCGTCTTCATCTCTCCACAGTAAATCTATATTTACCATAGTCTATATGAAAGAGAAGAGAAAATGGATATATATTTGGTGACTTCATTCACACTGACCTTTAATCAAGTTTCATAACTAGTCACTGCATGTGTGGGTGTGCAGTGTCTGCCTGGGTGCGTGCAGTGTCTGCCTGTGTGTGCATGGTGCATCGTGTGTGCTGTGTGTGTGTGCTGTGCTGTGCATCTGCGTGCGCTTGTGTGTGTGTGTGTGTGTGTGTGGCATCTGCGTGCGCTTGTTCGTGAGTGTGTGCATCTGCGTGCGGTGTTGTGTGCTTGTGTGTGTTGTGTGGTGTGCATCTGCGTGCTTGTGTGTGTGTGTGTGTGTGTGCATCTGCGTGCGCTTGTGTGTGTGTGCGATCTGCGTCTGTGCTTGTGTGTGTGTGTGTGTGTGTGTGTGTGCATCTGCGCGTGCGCTTGTTGTGGTGTGATGTGTGTGTGCATCTGTGTGCGCTTGTGTGTGTGTGTGTGTGTGCATCTGCGTGCGCTGTGTGTGTGTGTTGTGTTGTGTGCATCTGTGTGCGCTGTGTGTGCTTGTGTGTGTGCTGTGTGCATCGTTGTGTGTGTGCATGTGTGTGCTCTTGTGTGTGTGCATGTGTGCGCTGTGTGCGCTGTGTGAGTGTGTGTGTGTGTGTGTGTGTGTGTGTGTGTGTGTGTGTGTGTGTGTGTGTGCGTGCGCTTGTGTGTGTGTGTGTGTGCATCTGCGTGCGCTTGTGTGTGTGTGGTGTGCGCATTGCGTGCGCTTGTGTTGTGTGTGTGCATCTGCGTGCGCTTTGTGTGTTGTGTGTGTGTGTGTGGTGGTGTGCGCTTGTGTGTGTGCATCTGTGTGTGTTTGTGTGTGCTTGTGTGTGTGTCTGTGTGTGCCTTGTGTGTGTGCATTCTGTGTGCGCTTGTGTGTCTTGCTGTGTGTGCATCTGTGGCGCTTGTGTGTGTGCATCTTGTGTGCGCTTGTGCGATGTGTGTGTGTGTGTGTGTGTTGTGTGTGTGTGTGTGTGTGTGTGTGGTGTGTGTGTTGTGTGTGTGTGTGTGTGTGCATCTCGCGTGCGCTTGTGTGTGTGTGTGTGTTGTGGTCTGTGTGTGTGTGTGTGTGTGTTGTGTGTGTTGCATCTGGTGCGGTGTGTGTGTGTGTTGTTGCATCTGTGGCGTGTGTTGTGTGTGTTGTGTGTGCCATCTGCGTGCGTTGTGTGTGTGTGTGTCGTGTGTGTGTGTGTGTGGTGTGTGTGTGTGTGTGTGTGTGTGACTGTGTGTGTGTGTGTGTGTGGTTGTGCTGTGCTGCGTGTGTGTGTGTGTGTGTGTGTGTGTGATGCATCTGCGTGCGCTTGTGTGTGTGTGTGTGTGTTGCATCTGCGTGCGCTTGTGTGTGTGTGTGTTGTGATCTCTGGTGCCGTTGTGTGTGTGTTGTGTGTGCATCTCGTGCGCTTGTGTGTGTGTGTTGTGTGTGCATCTGCGTGCAGTGTGTGTGTGTGTGTGTGTGTGTGTGTGTGTGTGTGTGCGCGTGTGCTCGGGTGTGTGTGTGTGTGTGGTGTGTGTGTGTGCGCGTGTTGCATCCTGTGTGTGTGTGTGTGTGTGTGCATCTTGCGTGCGCTTGTGTGTGTGTGTGTGTGCATCTGCGTGCGCTTGGTGTGTGTGTGTGTGGTGCATCTGCGTGCGCTTGGTGTGTGTGTGTGTTTGTGTGTGCATTGCTGCGCTGTGTTGTTGTGTGTGTGGTGCACTTTGCGTTCGCGCTTGTGCTGTGTGTGTGTGTGTGTGCTGTCATCTGCGTGCGCTTGTGTGTGTGTGTGTGGCTGTGTGTGTGGTGTGCTGTGTGTGTGTTGTGTGCATTGTGCTTGTGTTGTGTGTGCATTCTGTGTGCGTTGTGTGTGTGTGCATGTGTGTGCGCTTGTGTGTGTGTGCATCTGTGTGCGCTTGTGTGTTGCCGTGCTTCTGCGTGCCTCGGTCTCTCTTCTCTGTGCTTTGTGTCGCAGGTCTCTCGTCTCTGCGTGCGTGCCTGCGCATGCGCAGGTCTCTCTGTCTCTGCTGCGTGCCCTGCTTCAGCCTGTCTTTGTCTCTGCGTGCGTGCCTGCGCCTGCGCAGGTCTCTCTGTCTCTGCGTGCGTGCCTGCGCATGCGCAGGTCTCTCTGTCTCTGCGTGCGTGCCTGCGCATGCGCAGGCAGTGCGTTCGTGCTATCATCTCTATCTCTGCGTGCGTGCGTGCGCAGGTCTCTCTATCTTGTTTGCTCGTGCGTTCTCCTCTTAGCGTGCGTGCGTGCGCAGGTCTCATCTATCTCTGTTTGCGTGCGTGCGTGCGCAGTCTCTCTATCTCTGTTTGCGTGCTGGTGCGTGCGCAGGTCTCTCTATCTCTGCTTTGGCGTGCGTGCTCTATCTATGCGCTGTGCGCGTGCGTAGGTCTCTCTATCTCTGCGTTGCGTGCGTGCAGTGCGCAGGTCTCTCTATCTCCTGCGTGCCGTGCGGCTGTGCGCGTCTCTCTATCTCTGCTGCGTGCGCGTGCGGCAGGTCTCTCTATCTCTGCTGCGTGCGCGTGCGCAGGTCTCTCATAATCTCCTGCTCTGCGCAGTCGCAGGTCTCTCTATCTCTGCGTGGCGTGCGCGTGCGCATGTCTCTCAAGCGTGCGGCGTTCTCTATCGCTGCAGTCTCTCTATCTCTGCGTGCGTGCGCGTGCGCAGGTCTCTCTATTCTCTGCGTGCCGTGCGGCTGTTGGCAGGTCTCTCCTATCTCTCGCGTGCGTGCGCGTGCGCAGGTCTCTCTATCTCTGCGTGCGTGCGCGTGCGCAGGTCTCTCTATCTCTGCGTGCGTGCGCGTGCGGTTCCTCTATCTCTGCGTGGTGGTGGCTGTGCGCAGGTCTCTCTATCTCTGCGTTCGTGCGCGTGCGCAGGTCTCTCTATCTCTGCGTGCGTGCGTGCGCGTGCGCAGGTCTCTCTATCTCTGCGTGCGTCTGCGCCGTGCGCAGGTCCTCTCTATCTCTGCCTGCGTGCGGTGCGCAGGTCTCTCTATTCTCTGCCTTGCGTGCGCGGTCGCAGAGGCTCTCTCTATCTCTGCCTGCGTGCGCGTGGCGCGTTCGCTGCCGCAGGTCTCTCTATCTCTGCCTGCAAGTGCGCAGGTCTCCAGTTGTGCGCAGGCTCTCCATCTCTGCGTGCGTGCGCCGAGCGCAGGTCTCTCTCTGCGTGCGTGTGCGCAGGTCTCTCCATCTCTGCGTGTGCTTGTGCGCAGGTCTCTCCATCTCTGCGTGCTGGCGTCGGTGCGCAGGTCTCTTATCTCTGCGTGCGTGTGTCGCGCAGGTCTCTCATCTCTGCGTGCGTGCGCCAGGTCTCTCCATCTCTGCGTGCATGCGCAGTTGCCAGGGTCTCTCCATCTCTCTGCGTTGCGTTGCGCGTGCGCAGTGTCTCTCCATCTCTGCGTGCGCGTGCGCGCTGTGCGTGCGCGTCTCTCCATCTCTGCGATGTGCCGTGCGCCGTGCGCAGGTCTCTCCATTCTTGCGTCGTGCCGCACGTGCGGCAAAGGTCTCTCCTCATCTCCGCGTGCGTCATAGCGGTCTCTCCATCTCTGCGTGCGGGCGCTGTTGCGCAGGTCTTCCATCTCTGCCTGCCGTGCGCAGGTTCTCTCTTCGCGCCTGGCGCAGGTCTCTCCATCTCTTGCTGCTGCCTTGCGCGTGCGCGCGTCTCTCATCTCTGCGTGCGTGCGCAAGTTGCGCAGGTCTTCTCCATCTCTGCGTGCTCTGCGCGTCCGCAGTTTCTCCATCTTGCCTGTGCGTGCGCGCGTGCGCAGGTCTCTCATTCTCTGCGTGCGTGCGCGTGCGCTCTCTCCATCTTGCGTCGTGCGCGCTGCGCAGGTCTCTCCTCTCTGCGTGCGTGCGCAGGTCTCTCCATCTCTGCGCGGCGCTTGCGCAGGTCTCTCCATCTCTGCGTTGCTGTGCTGTGCGCGTGCGCAGTCTCTCCATCTCTGCGTGCGTGCGCAGGTGCGTGCGTGCGCGTGCGCAGGTCTCTCCATCTCTGCGTCTGCGCTGCCAGGTCTCTCCATGCGTGCGTGCGCGTGCGCAGGTCTCTCCATCTCTGCGTTGCGTGCGCGTGCCATGCGCAGGTCTCTCCATCTCTGCGTGCGTCGCGTCCGCAGGTCTCTCCATCTCTGCGTGCGTGCGCAGGTGCGCGCATCTCTTGCGTGCTGTGCGGTGCGCAGGTCTCCATCTCTGCGTGCGTGCGCGTGCGCAGGTCTCTCATCTCTGCTGGCGTGCGCGCGTGCGCAGTCTCTCCATCTGCTGCGTGCGCGTGCGCAGTCTCTCCATCTCTGCGTGCGTGCGCCGTGCGCAGGTCTCTCCATCTCTGCGTGCGTGCGCGTGCGCAGGTCTCTCCATCTCTGCGTGCGTTGCGCGTGCGCAGGTCTCTCCATCCTGCTGCGTGCGCGTGCGCAGGTCTCTCCATCTCTGCGTGCGTGCGCTGCGCAGGGGTCTCTCATCTCTGCGTGCGTGCGCGTGCGCAGGTCTCTCCATCTCTGCGTGCGTGCGCGGTTGCGCAGGTCTCTCCATCTCTGCGTGCGTGCGCGTGCGCAGGTCTCTCCATCTCTGCGTCTGCGCGTGCGCGTGCGCAGGTCTCTCCATCTCTCTGCGTGCGTTGCGGCGCAGCGGTCTCTCCATCTCTGCGTGCGTGCGCGCGTGCGCAGGTCTCTCTCCAGTGCGCAGGTCTCTCCATCTCTGCGTGCGTGCGCGTGCGCAGGTCTCTCCATCTCTGCGTGCGTGCGCGTGCGCAGGCTCTCCATCTCTGCGTGCGTGCGCCGTGCGCAGTCTCTCCATCTCTGCGGCTGTGCGCGTGCGCAGGTCTCTCCATCTCTTGCGTGCTGCGTGCTGCGTGCGCAGGTCTCTCCATCTCTGGTGCGTGCGCGTGCGAGGTCTCTCATCTCTGCGTGCGGCCTGTGCGCAGGTCTCTCCATCTCTGCGTGCGTGCGCGTGCGCAGGTCTCTCCATCTCTGCGCTGCGTGTGCGCCGTGCGCAGGTCTCTCCATCTCTGCGTGCGTGCGCGTGCGCAGTTCTCTCCATCTCTGCGTGCGTGCGCGTGCGCAGGTCTCTCCATCTCTGCGTGCGTGCGCCGTGCGCATCTCCATCTCTGCAGTCGTGCGTGCGCAGGCTCTCTCTATCTCTGCGTGCATGCGCGCAGGTCTCTCTATCTCTCTGCGTGCATGTACTGCACGTGCGCGTCTCTCTATCTCTGCGTGCGTGCACGTGCGTCTCTCTCTATCTCTGCGTGCGTGCACGTGCGTCTCTCTCTATCTCTGCGTGCATGTGCACGTCTCTCTCTATCTCTGCGTGCGTGTGCACGTCTGCGTGCTCGTCTCTCTCTATCTCTGCTGCGTGTGCACGTCTCTCTCTATCTCTGCGTGCGTGTGCACGTCTCTCTCTATCTCTGCGTGCGTGTGCACGTCTCTCTCTATCTCTGCGTGCGTGTGCACGTCTCTCTATCTCTGCGTGCGTGTGCACGTCTCTCTCTATCTCTGCGTGCGTGTGCACGTCTCTCTCTATCTCTGCGTGCGTGTGCACGTCTCTCTCTATCTCTGCGTGTGTGTGTGTCTCTCTCTATCTCTGCGTGCGTGTGCACGTCTCTCTCTATCTCTGCGTGCGTGTTGCATCTATGCACGTCTCTCTCTATCTCTGCTGCTGTCTCTCATCTCTGCGTGCGTGTGCATGTCTCTCTATCTCTGCGTGCGTGTGCATGTCTCTCTATCTCTGCGTGCGTGTGCATGTCTCTCTATCTCTGCGTGCGTGTGCATGTCTCTCTATCTCTGCGTGCGTGTGCATGCTATATGATGTGATGTCTCTCTATCTCGGCGTGCGCGTGTATGTGTGTATGGATGTCTCTCTCTCTCTGCATGTGTATTATACATATATATATTAACATCTTTTCATTTTCATTTCACATATAAAGAATCAAAGGTAGACCAGAAAAAAAATTAAACCTAAATAATATACCTCACACACATTAAAATTATCTCACCTTATTTGGCATCACAAGAAGGTTATCCCCTTTCTTGCAACCACCAGATTCCACTTTACCCATGACAATAGTTCCTCTGTCATTATAGCGATCAACTATAGGCATCATGAAAGGTCCTGTCACATTACGATTCAAGGGAGGCAGATCGTTGATGTATGGGATAAAAGCTGGGCCCTTAAACCAACTGCATACATTTTCATCAATTGGGTCTCGAAGGTTAGCACCAGTTAGCCCTGAACATGGCATGAATGTGATATCTTTGCTATAAAACCCAACCTAGAGAGAGAAAAATGTATGGTTTAATAATCATAATACTTGATATTTGTATCAAAATTCAAAATTAAGGTTTTCACAAACACACACAGAGAATAAATACCTTTTTTAAGTAGGGGACAAGTTTCTCCTTACATTCATTATAGCGTTTTTCTGACCACTGTACTGTTGAGTCATCCATTTTGTTAATGAGAATAATAAGATGTTTAATCCCTGCTGTCTTAGCCAGCATGACATGCTCTCTCGTCTGACCTCCCCGTTCAAAGCCAGTTTCAAATTCCCCTTTTCGTGCTGATATAACCTGCAAAAGTACAATCAAATATCCTTATATATCCTAAACCTATATTCCAATATTTCTGTTGTTAACTCTACCTCTCCCACCTACTTTCTCTCTGTATCAAATGTCTTTTTCTCTTTCATTCAAATTTTCTAATACAACTGTGTGGATATTTCCAAAGCCTACCAGAACAGCTAGGTCAGCTTGACAAGCTCCACCAATCATGTTTGGGACAAAGCTCTTGTGACCTGGGGCATCAAGGATTGTGAAATGTTTCTGCTCTGTCTCAAAGTACGCTCTACCAACTTCTACTGTTTTTCCCTTGTCTCGTTCTGCAAAAAAACAAAAAAGAAAACTAATGAAAGTGACACTCATATATACACAAATATTTCCTTTGAAATCTTACACTTACACTGCATTAATAATATGCTAATTAGGAATTCAACTTAACCTATTAGACCCGGATGACGTTGTGGTC
>NW_020869807.1:124572-129572 GCF_003789085.1 Penaeus vannamei | reverse complement strand
TATAGAAGTCTACACTAATAAATTATATCATACTCTTTCTTTACATTTGTTTTTTTCGTAAATAGGATTTACGATGACATGATGTTTTGTCGATTATTAATGTCACATGAAAGTGCATACATAAAATTATTGCAATCAAAAAAGTCTAAAGTGGTGGCGATGCTTGGAACTCTCATTTGGGTCCCTCCGAGACGACCATTGAGGCAGGCGAGCGCCCAGCCCGTGTAAACATCTATTCATTACAAGTTTATTTTTAGAGATACTGACTAGTAACTGCTCATGTATTATCATCAAACACTAAGCATACTTGTGTGAATATGACAAAAACGAGTAATATCTACTTTATTTTATGGGAAAGAAATTTGAAAAGTTGCATAAGGATTTCTTATTTTCCTTCGTTTTTCATATCATACATCTTTCACCTTGGGAAAAAACTGTTATGATAAGACACTTTATCTTCATGTGATCCAATTGAATAGGTAATGTCATTATACAATGCCTCATTTTAGCTCCTGTAAAGCAAGTGTGTGGAAAGATGAAGATCACTTACACAGAGGCAATTAGACTCGGGGGTTCTGGCTTCGCGATTTGCCCAAATTTTTTATTCAGAAGTTCATATTCAAGTGGGTAATTCTACACTCATATACGAATATGAAACTGACTAACTCATTTGCGACCACTCCAACTCAAAATACCCGACCCCCCCCCCACCGCCAGGGACAGTCCCCTTAAGATGAGTATTGAGTTAGGACATTTTGTTTAATGACCATAGGTTCAATGAGCAGAGCTCCCTGGCTAGGGGAATGCTAGGGGCTTTTAATGACATTATGACCATAAATTTTATCAAAAGATTGGTTGGACACCCTTCGACTTTTCTGAAAGTTGACATGTCTGCCTTTAATTTTTCAAAGATGGTGGTCATGTCTGTAGTGGTTGACAAACTAATTTTCAGCCTTTTTCATGCAGTTTTTACACATCATTTAAGCACTTCTCTCCCACCTTAGTAAGTGCTAATAGGAATGAAGAGAAGAAATAGGAAAAAAAGAAAAGACCATACAATATTAATTGAAGCAAGGACCGAGATCCAAGGTAGAGGTAATTCCCTACACTCAATCCCTGTCTCCTAAGGCAACCACAACAAGAAGCACAGGATTGGGGGGCGCCAGTAAGAAATGCCTTATTCTTAGTATTCCAATGATTCAGTGTCATTTATAAAAAAATATAACGATTATGCAGAAGACAAAGAAAGAAACCAAATCAAAGTTTGGTTTATGCTTTACTATTCAAAAGTACGTGGTTTTTAATAAATAATTTCCAGAAATTAATACCAAAAAAAACATGGAAACTTTATTTGAGATAGCAAAGTTATATCCCCCATCCATTTCTAGTTGCTTAGGCAAGTGATTATATAGAATATATAGTATAATTCCCACAGACATCCAGGGGATAGTTCATGCATTACTACGCCTTGCCTAGGTCAATAAAGACTGTATTGTATGAATGTTCATTCATGGAGTTTCACTTGCCGATTTAAAGCTTTTCTTATACTAGTTTTACGCATTTTTTTCTATTTTCTTATTTCAACTCGTTTTCCCCTGTAATTTCCCATATACTTCATACCCCCTCCTGCCTTTGGGACTATCAGATCAAGCTTGTCAGCTGTGATTGCCATGGAAATGATCATCAAATTCGTTCTCATCACACAAGAATAGA
Organism: Penaeus vannamei; assembly: GCF_003789085.1. Classification (NCBI taxonomy): domain Eukaryota; kingdom Metazoa; phylum Arthropoda; class Malacostraca; order Decapoda; family Penaeidae; genus Penaeus; species Penaeus vannamei. The sequence continues at coordinate 127,859 of NW_020869807.1, read as the reverse complement.
TCTGATGATAAAAATATTGTCCAGGAAGGCCTGGTTACCTTGACTGAAAAAATAATCAACATTACTCACCATTCCAGTTACTGTACAAGTTATGGGAGTTTCCAATATTAATGTTGTACATATTCATTATTTTGACTGACCACTTTCCTGTCTCTAGTTAGGAAATGATGAGAGGGGTTCATCAATGTCAAATTTGATAAGTTTTGTAATGCAGGCAAGACCTTGCAAATTCTGCAAATTTTAGAAAACACAATCATATATCGAGTTTCATCAAATTTATTATCAATGAACGGACAATATGCAGTATGAAGTAGTGGCGGAATTGGGTAATAATACATATGTGAAATAGAATAACAAAAAGCAAGACAATTTTCTTCTAAAGCAATATTGTGCAAATGCTTCCTAAAGGTGCTGTAAGTAAAAGAACAGAGGTGAGAACCCAACTTTAACCTAGTACATCATCTTGTTTACACGTCGAGAGTAACACTGGACTGACAGCAGAACTCATTATTACGATATGAAAAATAGTTCATGTATTGCGACGCTCCTCTTAAATGATATCTTTATTAATTATCTGTGTCTCCTGTTCCACATTTATGATTTCAATGGCCTATAATAAAGTTATTATCCTCATTTGTGTGTTTTCGAATTGTTTAACAGTTTTATACAAAAATCTGGCCAAAGATTCTTCTGTGCATCTGCATATGTGCATTTCCAGGCGCCAGTTTTGATAGAAGGATTCCCGGCCATTCTGTGATAGAAGGCCTGCGAGAAACGTTTAGTTCTTAGTGTTGCGTCAATTCTGGGTTATTCTTTAGACTATACATTGGGAACTAAGAAAAAATAGGCTTTAATAATCATCGCAGTTAGATATGTACCAGGGGGTGTTAGGGTGCAGAGCATCCATCAATGTTCTCCTTGACAGCAACTCAAATTAAATGGTAAGATTGGGTTATGAGTTACAATGGGGGGGGGGGGGGGGAAGGTGTGAAATCCCATAGATTTAGCTGAAAGATGAGTTGGATTCCTTTTTTTTTTTTTTTTTTATGTATCAGTGCATAAACTTTCAGTTTCATTGGCAATTTTTTTAGTTTTTTTTACTGCTATTTACATACATTTTGATTATCTATCCTTCTTATCTAAGCCTGTTTTGCCCCATAATTTCCCTGATATAACTCATGCCCTACCCTGCTATTGGGAAAAACAAATCAAAATTGTCGACGGAAATGGTACTCAGATATCAACGATTCATTTGCACATGAAACGATGCCAAGAAATTTGATATCAGTGAATTTCCTACAGATTAATATCAATACAGTTCTGACAGTAAGCTACTACCCTGTTAACCATATTGACCCAACGAACTCCCATTAATGTTTGGTATAGCGGAAATGATGGGCAGAATTAATAATCATCTGAAATTCCCATAGCTTGTACAGTAATGTCCACCTCGACCTCAGCTATGTTAGAATATTGCAAACGAGGTGCATCACTTGGACCTGTCCATACCCTATCTTGGTGACCAGTTGAGGTAAAGATTTGGCATATCAGGCAAGGAGTTAGTGGGTTGAGACTGCTTAGGTGGAAGGGTTAATTTTTGCAGTATGGAAGCACTAATATAGGGGAAACTGAAGCTGATATTTTAGTAGAGGACTAAAAGTTGTAGTTATTTGTAGAAGAAATAATCTGCAGACACAAACATTAATGCCATATATAATGGAAAAAGATCAAGGAAAGCAGAATGCAGCGCCTAAAGTCTAGGTCCGCTTAGCACTTCATAATTTTAGCTATATCTTACTATGCATACTGACGTTGCAAAAAATGTTTTCTGGGGGATGTTGAGGGGCATCAGGCAGTGCCCGTAGGGTACACCAGTCACAGCAGCTTAACCCAGTCACGCCGGGTACATTTTGTAGCCACTGTTATCTTAAAAAATAATCACCCATGGCTAGCTTAAGGAGACAGCTGTCTGTCCGCTTGCCACTCTGTGCTGCCCCACAGCCCGAGGGCACACCCATTTTTGACCCCTCAATAATGTCAACATAACCCAAATTCTGGGTGGAGGTGGCATTGCGCTAGGACAAAAACTGTATGCTTTGACCCCGTCATTTCCTGATATCTAATGCCCTACCCACCTATTGCTGTCATATGCCAACCAAATTCATGTATGCTGGGTTTTAGGATGCGAAGTTGTTCTAGGAAATTACCTGTATTACAAAACACTGCTATGATTACTTCTAACAACTATTAAAGAAACCAACAATAGTAAAATAACAAATATACCAGAGTAATCAAAAGAGCACAGCTGTTATGATAGATCTTATAGTTCTAACAGTCAATTAACCGCAAAGTCAGGAATCACTCTCTTAACCATGTTGCTCATTTAATTTACTTTTTTTTTCTCTAATGTATATCCAGCCATTTCCTACTTCTCTTCACATCCTCTCCTGCTGCATCAATTACCAAAGGAGGTTTGTGTTACTTCTAAACCATTATATCTGGTAAGTAGACGAAAGAGGGAATATTCATATTAGTTTGTTTTTTTTATTCACTCATACCCAAAAATGCTGCATGGAAGCTCACAGACTTTGGGACCTTACAGGATGCTGTTCCTAGAGAACACCCTTTTATGGGTAAGTATAAGCCATTGAATCCCTGCAAGCAGTAAACAACTTTCTTTATAGTACACACTACTGCTTCTTTGACAAATATGCTAGTGTCACTTGATAAGGGCTTTGACCTCCACGCGAGCTACCACACAATGTGATGAAATTAGGCACATGATTGCCAGACCTTTAACTACATTTGCCGCTATGGAGAGTTTTTGGCGTGATATCGTGGCTCGTGGGCATAATCCAGGTGATGCCCAATAACACTAGAATTAGAGTTACCTCCCCCAAAATCAAGAACGGAGAGCGCTCTCTGAAAAATTCCGAGAAACGCGAGGGGTTAGTCAAGCAGCTGTTACCTTCTTCCACGAAGTGTCGCCTTTAACCGGCCTCTGTCCCGTGCCCAAAGATAACCCGCAAGACCCTGGTTTACCTGGCGCCGCTGGCTGGGTGTGTCCTGCGTTGTCCTTCATAAAACTGGGGACGAACTCTGGGGCATTCACGTTGGGAATGAAGACCGGGGCGTTAACGTTGAGGGTCGTGGTCATGGCCGAGCTCGCCGCCTCCACACTGTCGCCGTTGTCATCTGCCGCCGCCTCCCAGCACTCCGCTGTCCCACTGTCCGTCTCCGACATTTTGTTATACTAAGCTAGTAAAAAGTGAGTGACACAGCCAGAC
>NW_020869807.1:107472-114972 GCF_003789085.1 Penaeus vannamei | reverse complement strand
TTGTACAGTTAATATTTACTCTTATAGTAAGTTTCGATATATTGATTGAGTGATACTTCAGGGGCATGGAAACAATCCGCTTTATTTTCCACCTTCGTTCGCCGAACATTTGTCATTGTTGAACCTGAAATTAAACCATATGATTACCAAATACTAAGTCATAAAATTAAAGACATTTTGTGTGTAATACAAAAATAACGATGAAATATATATAGTTATTTTTGGAAAGACTATGTAATATAACTTTTCTTAGTGTTATTTTCAATTAAAAATTATCATTGTAAAATGAGATTAATATGTTCAACCTAAAGATGATGTTCTGTTGTCAAGTTACTGCTACTTCTACCAATTTCTTTCAAAACCAAAATGCTACACTTAATAAGAGCTTATAAAAATCAACATGAGACATTATTTACATACTTTTTGAACTTAAGAGGTTGTACTCGCAGAGGGCATGGACTAAAAGGCGCTGGAAACTATTGAGTTCCTGGGTTATGTACACTGTTGTTGGATCTACAGTGAACAATTCAACAATTTCATCTTCCAGGTCCTTCAAGATACCCTGTAGAAAATGAAAGTAAAAAGTTAACACTGGAAGTTACAAATAATAAATTACTTTAATGATAAATAAATACATGAAATTATTTTATTTCTCCGAATAAAAATAAAAATAAGAGAATACTTGTCAACTAACCACAGGGAACTGCCTTCCTTTAAGCATTTTGCGCAACTGAGGCTTCACTTCCCAAAATCGTTGCTCAGTGGTATAAGCTGGATGCATGTTTCGACAGTCACTCATTGGTGGAATCACGGTGAATCCTGTAATTGAACCTGTTTTATTTTTTCATTAAGGGATGCTTTCAATAAACCTTAATAGAACTTTGTGTTCTATAAGCCAAAATCTCTTAAAGAAAAGCTTACCGTCTTCCTCTGGCGGCTCTTCCATCCTCTCCTTTTCAATGTTTTTGACACGCTGAGTAAAGGAAACTCCACCAATCCCACTGCTTCTTGTATTTTCTCTCCTTTTACAAATGGTATTCAAATAATGTTCTTGCCTGTCCTCACTCAGAGAAATGAAGTACTGCCAGATCTACAACCCAAAAATATTTCAATAGTAGTATAAATGGGAATTTTCTTTTACAAAAAATGCTTCTAATAGTACTATTAATTGTATGACTCTAATACAACCAGAACTAACATAGGTCTCATAATACCTAATCTGCTCGAGATAAACTAACAAACACTGATTAACAGAAAATCACAATGATAGTAAACAAGAATTTACCCTCATCTTGTCACAGTCATTGAAGAGCTTGGTGAATATGCCCTCAGAGTTGGGTGCAACGTCCATATCATCGCTGACCCCTTCCTGGTCATCTTCAACCAAGGTTTGCAAAGCTTGAGCTGAAAGAGGCATACAATAGTTACTGGTTCATATAACACTTTATAAAAAAGTATATACTCATAAAGATACTGTAAAGTGTATTTCTCATATATTCTTTGTACATATTGCAACTACATGCCTATATATGGACCAAAAATGGGAAACGGACAAATACGAAAACTTGCGTGGAAAAAAGAAAATCCCAAATTCAATTTGAAAAAGAACCAATTGCCATAATATTACAGAAGTAGCATTTCTGAAATTTCCCCGACTACCCATCTAGAAAAAAATAATACATATATACATTTTCCTACTTTTACAGCAGGATCTGTTTGTAATACGCAATGAAAATACAGCACCTTAATTACTCCAATTAGATCCATGATCATGTTTAGGATAACATTTCAAAACACTCGCCATTGTCAGCCCTTCGAGTCTTCCTTGCACCTGTGCGTCTACGCTGATGATGGTGGTGCTGCTCCAGCCGCTGAATAAGCAGACGAGGATCGCGGCGTTGAGGGACAAAGGCTGGAGGTGGCACATCTGTCGTTTCTGGCTCCGAAGGAGGGGTAGCTGGCTGGCTAATTCCCAGCCTAATGAATGTATAAAATTAAAATGTATGTATGCATATTTTTTCTTAAATATAAATATGTGTGCCTAAAAGTGTGCATGTGAGTGTCTGGATGTGTGAATGTGTATCTACAAGCATGTGCATGTGAGTGTCTGGGTGTGGGAATGTGCATGTGCATTTGTGTGTGTGTGTGTGTGTGTGTGTGTGTGTTGTGTGGTGTGTGTGTGTGTGTGTGTGTGTGTGTGTGTGTGTGTGTGTGTGTGTGTGTGTGTGTGTGTGTGTGTGTGCGTGCGTGCGTGTGTACATCATATCAAACCCAAAATTGATGGCATAAATATTTTCATTTTATATATTCATTTTTGGAAATATATATAACCATTTATCATTTCTTCTAAGAAAATAAATCTTATTATTTACAATATCAAATATATCACTGCATGTGTGTCCCTGTAACTAATTCACTCTAAAAGAACATTAAAGTTGTTACCTAACACACAACTATAATGGGTGCATTGGTCGCCAAATGCACTGCATTAATTACACAAGACAGCAAATTCAGTGGTCTCCATTCATTTTTCTTCCTTTTAGTTAAAAATAAATCATAATTTTAACGTTTAAGAATCGGATGTTTAATTCCTTGTCACAGAGTAATAAATATAATAGCTTAGGGTTAACTAAACAAATAACGGTTAATGGTTAATGGCTAAAACAAATAAATGTGCAAGACATCTAAGGTCATATAGCACTATGGTAAAGTATTGTGATGAAAAGGGTAAATGAGTTAGGGTAAATGAATTAACAATTAGTAGAGTGAAAAATTGTCAAAGGTTATAGTATTATAGGATAGTAGGATTGGGAAAAGGTTTAAGAGGCAGTGCAAATGAAGTAAATCAGAGATTAATAAAGGAAGGGGTTAATGGTATAGGGCAATATGATGGAATGGGGTGTATCTGTTGTTGGGTGAGCTTTAGTAGCAGTGCTTTAAGGAAAAACTGGTAAAACAGCTTTTATGAAATAATTAATGGGTAATTCAGACACAGATGGTTGTAGATATTTTAGAAGGACGAAGACATGAGAAAGATGGGGAGGTGTGGAGTGGAGTAGTGTTGTGGAGGGGAGGAATATACGGATGAAGAGTAGTAATAAATGAAAAGGGGGTAGCCATTGAAGAAGACTGCAGTAGGAGATGGAGAAGAGAATATTAGGGGAGAAGAAGGGATGAATTCTGGAGGTTGAGTAATAACCTGGTTGGGCGGTTCAGAATGGTTAGAAATGTCAGTAAACATCAAGGAGGGCATTAGTATCAGTGGTCGTAGCCATGGTCAAAGGAGGAGCAGAGATCGGAAAACCATCAAAGTCAAATTCAGATAGGCTTGGTGATGATGGGGTAAGCCTTAATGCCCCTATTAAGGATAAAGAATCTTCATTATTGGCAATGGTGAGCCTGAATAAAATAAGGATAAGAAATGGATTACCCCTTAGGATCCCCATAAGAGGTAAGGGCTAGGCAATTAACCAAGGGATTAACCATTCATGCTCATAGCTCCCGGAGGGTGTTCATGACTTTTCTTATTTTTTATTATTTATTATTTATCATTATTTATTATCATTTATTTATTAATTATTATTATTTGTTCATGACTTAACAAAGCCAGCCTTTCATCCTTTCTGCACAGCTCTAACACCTTAGGAATGGGACAGAAGGGGATGAAGAAAATACGGAAGAGGAAAGGAGAAGAAAAGACCAAGCAAAATTAGTTAAGGCGAGGGTTGAGGCCCAAGGTAGGGGCACTACCTACATTGGGCTCCAGTCTCCGTCTCCTAAGACCCCTACAACTACAAGGTATTGGGAGGGAAGTAAATAAATAAGATGCAATATTCTGGCATTTTCATTCTACTAGCTTCACCAGAAATATGTCCTTTATTACCAATTTAATTGTAAACTTCCTGAAGAAATTATTTAAGCAATTCAAAAGTATAGATAACTCTTTAATCTAGTAATTTCTGATCATTATTAAGTATCTTACTAAATATCTGGTAATCTGCTAACCAAAACTTCAAGAGATGCAATTCCAGGTTGATTTTACACTTGGAAATTGCAGTTCACTCTTATTTGTCAACAAATACGAAACATCATCTATATGGTATGTTTTCATTATATCCATTAATCTGTGGGGGAAAATCATCAGTAATCTGGGTATAAAAGAAACATTTTTTTTTTCTTTACTTTCTCCATGAACTAACCTTCATTTCACCTGATTAGGCCTATTTTTGGAACAGGACAAAGCTCACATATCTTGCTATCAAGTGTCCCTTGCATCCCTTTCCTAAAACAGAGAGGGATACAAGGGATAGGAGATGTATCCAATAACCTAAAAAGAACAACAAATGTACATGGAAGTCACATAAAAAACAAACAATGACAAAGTAAAATGTATATCTGAACGCATTATAAATTTGCATCCATCATGAAGCTGTAGCTGAAGACTGCTACTGTCATGGTGTAAAGTATTATCAAAAATCTTTAAGTCTTTAGAGTTCAATAACTGTAAAGACGTTGTAAAGGACATGTATCAGTATCGTTTTACAGTGAAAATGAAAGGGGCGGCTACATTATTACATAACAATTGTACAATAACCTTTACTGTGTTTAATACCACAAACAAGTTGGTGACAATTCAAACAAAATGCACTTCATAAATCAATAATCTCGTAGTTACACCTACGCATTTTAAAGGATTGCCCAGTCGCTGACATTACGCCTAAAAGACAAGTGGAGATGACGTTACTAACCTACATAAACATTCATCCTTTCTCCGTTATTTTACATGGCAACACTTACGAATTGACGGATTCCTCGCTAAAGCTGATCACTTTAGCTCTTGACTGAAGCTTCCTGATCACACCCATGTTGTCCTGCTGGTTTCAAGAGTCCTCGAAAGGAACGCTTTCAAGTGGTTCAGCGGAGGAAGTATATTTAGGCGACTGACTCCCGAGTCTCCAATGGCGGAGGTTGGCGAGCGATAGCAAGGTGTCGCGTCAAGGGCACGGCTCGCGCTCCGTTTGAAAGGGGGGAAGCGTCAGGCATTCTTGGTAGACACGTACATGCACTACAAGAATGCGTGCATATGTTCTTGCATCCATACGTACAGTACAGTCACACTTTACATATAATCGCACAAACACACCCTTTATTATATTTACACGCACACGCACACACCCATATTGTAGTGACAATGAAAATTATGACGATATTAATAATGGTAATAATAATGATCATAATGATGATAACCATAATGATATGATGATGATGATGATGATGGTAACAATACTGATAATGATCATGATGATCATGATAACATTAACAATAATGATAATGATAATGATACTACTAATAATGGCAATAATGATGATAATAATAAAAAAATACTGGTATTATCATCAACAGTAATAATAAAAATAATGATAATAATATTGATAATAATAACAATAATCATTATAATCATAATTATAATGATAATCATAATGATTACAATAATGATAAATATAGAAAAGAATAATTAATAATGATAATAATAACAACAAAAATAATGATAATGATAACAATAGTGAAAATAGTTATGATTATAACAATAATATTAACAATTATAATAATTATGTCAATGATAGTAACAATAATGGTAATAATAACGATGATAATGATAATCATAATAAAAAATAGTAGTAAAAATAATAAAAATGATAATAACAACAATTATAATGATAGCACTTATAATGATAATAACAACTGATAATAATGATAAAACTGATAACGACAATAATAACTACAATAATACTGGTGACCATACTACAACTAATAATGCTAATAGTGTGGTTAGCAAAAATAGTTGAGAGATTAACGATATTTATCATCTAAATACTAATATACGAGCACAAATAATATGTGGTGATGATAATGGAAAAGAACAACTATTTGCCCTTTGCTATTCCTCTTCCTTGGCAGGAAACACACAACCAAACAGCTATTGCTGATATTTCATATTTAGTTCATATCTCATTATCATTATGTAGTAGTTTATGATTGTGGTACTATTGCATTTCATATATATATATATATATATATATATATTATATATATATATATATATATATATATATATATTTATTTATTTATATATATATATATGTATGTGTGTGTGTGTGTGTGTGTGTGTGTGTGTGTGTGTGTGTGTGTGTGTGTGTGTGTGTGTGTGTGTGTGTGTGTGTGTGTGTGTGTGTGTGTGTGTGTGTGTCATAAGCTCAGCTGTATGTGTGCATTTAGATTTTATTCTTATAGTTATAGTTCAAGTTATCTAGTCCTCGCACATTTGCCAATATATATATATATTTTTTCTTTTGTGTGTTGTCCACTAACATTTTCATTGGTTGTTAAACCTTCATGAACTTGGTTTGCAGTGCCTGTGTAGTTACACATATATTCATAATCATGATTGTTTTGAGTTTATTTCATAACTGTATGAATTTCGCTTGCTCAGGCAGGTAAGCAAGCGTGAATGCCATCGTGTTTACACTTACCTCATTAGACGGCACGTGAAACAGTGTTGGATTTAATCTTGAGAGCATATTTGCATCAACACTTTGATGTCATCCATTTCTATGGATAACCTTATTTTTGCTTGATCATGACCATAAACATAAATCTCTGATTCTAGATTTGCTGAGCTTGAATGGTTTTAGAAGCAAGCTGAGATTTCCCAATTAACCAATCATTAGATTTTTATGGATAGTGCAAGATTTACTGCTTCATCTATCACAGTACTGATACTCTAATCTGCAAAATACCAATAACTACATCTACATCTTGGGATATATTAGTTGAAATACTTTAGGAAAGCATTAACTTTGCGCACACATATTCGACATCTTTAGACATACCAATATTCAGACACCCACGCGAGTATACAACACATTCATAAACTTGCACTTGCATTGGCTGAACTACAGGGCAAGGTCAGCATATGTCTCGAACACTACATAGAGGGGGCTTTTTAAAATTTGGATGTCAAGCCTTTCGAACTTTTGTAAGTGCCTTCATCTTCTCTTCTCGTTTTTGCTCTGCATCACAATAAATAAATAAACAAAATAAGATAAAAGAAATAACGTAGCATACAGGTATGAAGGAAATCAGAGTTAGAATGTAGCGTCAGTATCCACTTGCTTCCATCTCAAGGACCGGGTGAGAACACCTGTGTAAAAAGGTGGTTGGTTTCGAACACCATCAAACTCTGGCTATTTACCATGTACTTCATAAGTTCTTTCCTGCTTTTTTTCTAATATGGTGTGTTGATTCCTTCTGTCATGGTCTTTCATGAGAGGTGAGACACGGTGACACTATCATGTTATTTTTTCTTCAGTAATGCCTGCATGGAAATAGGATAAGGAAGTTGCCGACAAAGACAATAAGTTGAAACGAAATAGCTCCAAAGTGTACCGTACTGTCCTGAACTATGGACTCCTTAATGTATATACAGATTTGGGTTGTTCT
>NW_020869807.1:102472-104972 GCF_003789085.1 Penaeus vannamei | reverse complement strand
TTGGTAAAGTTTTGTAGGACTACACCTAAAGAATACAGGTTGATCAGATTCACTTCAGAGAACCTGATGCTAAAGATGAAAACAGAATCATGATTATGAATTAGAAATTTTGCAAAAGCAGCGGCAGTGGTAAAATGATGGGGAACTCACCATGAGAAAAGTGCGCTAACCATGACCGGTCGAGGAAGCTCCGCTCAGCCTTGTTAGGTGGCACAAGAGGTACCCCTGTCCATAGCACATTCTGAAACATACCCAAAGCAAATACCATAAACCTTGAGTCACACATTAATTCATCATTCAGTCACCAGCATACAATAATAAAAAACACAGCTTTAAATCACAAGGAACACACGGCTCTAAATCACGAAGAACAAAGCTCTAAATCCCAGAACTCACAGCTCTATATCACAAAGAACAAAGCTCTAAATCAAAAGAACACAGCTCTAAATTATAAATATTCCTATATACTAGTAACAAAGCTTCACCTTGGATTCAGGGGTGAGTTGATAGGGAGGGTCGATGCAAACGAGGAGTTGGAACGTGAGGAGGTCGTCATAGATGAGAGGAATGGGACCCCATATGTCGCTCTCGCCCTGGCTGAGTTGCACAGTGTGGTCAGACGCGAGGCAACCTGGAAAACGTGAGACATAAAAAAACAGACTCAGACGAGGTAACTTCCACTTGTACAGTAACGGAATTCACACAAAAAATTACCAAGGGGGAATCACTATAAAAAATCAGATAAGACAGTAAGAAATTCACATTCAGAACCACGAGACGGTGTCCTTTCGCACGTACATTCCTCACGGGCAGAGGGGAGAACTTGAGGGCACGGGCACCACAGCAAGGGTACGTGTCACTAGCAAGGAGCAGGTCCACGTCCGAGAAGCGGCGTCGAGGCGGTTGGTGGCGACAGAACTTCATTTCACTTCCCGAAGACAGCGCCGCAAGTGGAGCACGGTAGGAAGTGTACCTGAGGAGGGATACAACAGGCTTCTAATGAATATAACTAAATGATTCCAGATGAATAAGCGTGTCTCTTAAAGTCTGGCTATACAGATTGGAGCATGATAAGAGAGCATACCTGAGATGGGTTTTGAAATTCTCTTAATGTGGTACCTTTAAAACGAATGATAATCATGCAGACGGCGGGGACACGAGAAGAAGCGGACCTAAAAACGGTTACAAAATTCTTCTGAGGTGTTCAACTGAATATATTCAAAAGAATAAAGAAGCATTTATGGCGGCTTAACTTTACTCTTTGGTAAGACGTGCATATTTCATCATTACATATATAAATACATATATGCGCACACACACACACATATATATATCCATGGGCATACACACCTGACCCCACAACCGCCAGTAAACTAGTCTCCAGGTCTTCAGGTCGGTCTTCAGTTGCCGCACATGTTCAGTCAGGCTCCAAGTCGCGTCCCTTTTCGTAGGCAGGTAAGAGTTAACATTGATGTCTTTGTAAGAGAGCATCCTACTCATACAATTTAGCTGTACTAATTCATAGTAAAATACTGTAAATTTATTAGGGGTAGGAAATTTGGGAATCTTAGTCATGACGTGTACTAGCATGTATAGGTTCTCCATATAGATTTCATTAAATGGCTATGTAATATGCAACATCGCACCTTGAATGTGTATAGTAGACTTGTCAGTAGTGGTGTGATGCAGGTATTGGCGGGCACGCAGGCCACCAGGCGCTCCACGCCCCGAGTCACGAGGTTTCCACACTCGGTGCACCTGCAGACCAAATCTAGATCAGCCACAGGGATATGTACTTGAACAAATGATTGCGCCAATATTATTATTATTATTATCATTATTATTATTATTATTACTATCAATGTAAGCTAAATAAAAGAGCCATACTGAAAAAAACGAGATTTATTATCACCAAAGGTGTTGGTAGAGGTCAAGATACAGCTAAGGAATGAGAAGCTAAAAGGCCAGCTATTTACGTAAGAAAACATTTTAGCTGATCTTTTATACTAATTAAGAGTCGGAGAAGTTACAATCTCTGAAGGCAATCTATTCCAAAGTCTACAAATAGCAGCAGCATCTAGACAACTGACTTGAAGGCGATCGATATGATAAATAAGAGAAGACAGCATTAGAAGATACAATAAAATTATCAGGGAAGCCTAACATCGGAAGAAATATGATTAAAGTAAGCCTTAACTTCTACGAATACGATAGCCACTGTAAACACAATTCTCATCACACGCCAGTAGTTCGTGATGGAGGAGACTCCTGGATCACCAAATAATTTCCCTCGTGAGTTTTTGCCTTGCCTGTAGAGCGTGGAAGCCGTTTTGAAGATCCCGCGAGCAGGAGAAGGGTAGGCCTCACACAAACCCTGCAGGAATTTGGCATACAGCTTGTTCTGATTCTGCCGCCGGTCACGTAGACTTTCCAACTCCCAGTGAGTGAACAGATAGGCTAGTCTGTTTGGGTAAACGGCATGTTGGCAAGACGCGTAATT
>NW_020869807.1:92096-97372 GCF_003789085.1 Penaeus vannamei | reverse complement strand
CCGAATTGATATAAAAGATTCTGCAATTACACAAATACCACAGCAAAAAAAAAAAAAAAAAAAAAAAATTGTCTGGAATTACTAACTTGCAAAGGCCATCTTTAAATGCTGGAGCTCTTCTCTTAAAACTTGCAACTCGGTCTGCGACGCACATTTGGCAGAACACTTTCCGACACTTCCCTCTGAAACATATTGTTCAAATGTTATTTTCATCCCCTGTACTTACAGCTATCCCTTTCACATGTTACAATGGAAACTGAGGGCTGTTTTTTATACATACCTAACACCCACGCAAAGTTCACGTTCTTCTCCCCTTGTGTTTGCACTTTGACTAACTCTCCTTCGTCTTGGTTCCATTCCTTCTTATCTTTCCGTCCTCTCTTCTTTTGTGAAAAGGTCAAGATACACAAATCCACAAGGAGCTCCAACACTTCCAGGATACTCAACATGGACACGCCCACGAAAAGGCCGAGAGATCCGCCCAGATTACATAGCAAGGTATCCCACTGTGCAGGGATTCAAAGATTCAAATTCTTTTATAGAATTTGACATTGGAGTTATCGCTTATTTCAATCAAAGTACATTCTTCATTATAGACATCTAAAGACGAAAAGGAAAATAATTGTATTATTTTTAATTGTAGACATTAAAACAGTATGTAATCGCACTGCTTTACGTACAGTGTAGGTTGGACTCTCGTCGATCAACTCGTAGGAAATGGAGTCAAGATAGACATGAAGAACAACCGTGTCCATTTTGCTGGTGAGAAAAATCCATTCCATTTGTTATAAAACTGAGCCTAATGCTATTGGACCTAATACAAATTAATTAAATATGCATACCATCACTGTGTTACGAATATGTATGTGTGCATAATAACCTCGTAAAAATATGTTTGTGTACATAATACCCGTGTTAAGAATAAGTATATGATATATGATAAATATCTTACAAAAGATACACATGCCCACAGCACGTGTATAAATTAATTTCAGTAACAGCTGTTACTCTCAATTATCGTAAACATAACACGAAGGTAATCGATAATTTTTATTCACAGATATTTCAAGTATTTAAAAATTATTTGCATGATACTCACTCGGAGCAAAAGCTGGCAACGTTTTTCCTGAGCTTGTGGAGCAGTTCATAGTGCAGCATGTTCGCCCGCGTTGAGGTGACCTGTGACCTATACTGTGTTTCTCTGGGAAAGGGGGACAGAGTGGGTACAAAACAATGGGCTATAAATCATAACGTTGTTCCGATAGGTCACTGGAATGGACTTAAGTGCTAAATATAGAGATAATATCACCATAATGATAAGATATTTCATTTGATGTATTACGAAAACGGAGTATCTATACCGGCATGGTAATGGGCAGTCACACTCCAAGACGCCATCGAGGTCGTCTGCTGCGATCTTCTTCATGCACACCTCTGCAAGAAATACTCTAATTAAGATAAATAGATAACTGATATAATAGCGTTTCACATTTATCAAATGTAAAACTGAATAATATACCCAAAGACAGATATTCCAATGACAATGTTCAGACGGAGAAATCAAACCAAAATAATTGCTTTAGTTGAAAAAAGGAAAACCAGCGTAATAATCACATGCAATATGAAACTAAAAAAGACGAGGCAGTATTGCAATATGAGTTTTAATAGCAAAATGAAGGTAAGCAATTTTAAAGTAGGAGCTATGGTTAAGGAGGAATAAAGAGGCCTTGGGGGTAAGCAGCTTGGAATATGATGTTGACGAAAAGAATGTGAAAGTTGGAGGATGAAAGGTGGAGTAAAACGCAAAGATAAGATAAATGAGTAAGATTATCTGACAGATGATTATCGCTTTAAGAAGAAGCCGATGCGAACATCCTCTCTTTTCATCTTTGTTTTATACCTCGTACAGATGATACAGATGACAAGTACGTACTTTGCGATGGCTATAGAAGATCCACACAATAACAAACAAGTGATACGACAGTGCATAGATAGGAGGCCACAGAAGCGACGAATATGTAAACATCCTCTAGAAGGGCTCTGATATGCAGTTACGAAGGGCGAATAGACTCACTCTGAGTGGTATTAAAGAGAGAACAGCGGATGTCAACTCCCCCAGGTCGTTTTGGTGTCGTTGTGTTCCTGGGCGAAGAGCGCGTAGCATCTGCATCGCCTTCGGTATTCTCGCTCCAGACACAGCTGTTTGCACATCTGTGGTGATACATGCAAGTGCAATATCCCATGAAATAAACATTTCATGTTGATTCATGTTTTAATTCTACTATTACTTTGGTCAGAATTTATTAGAACAAAGATTCCCGATTGATACAATATTTATATTTTCATACACAATGCGGGACTAATGCTTAAGCTTTAGCAGAATACAATAAGAATTTCTAGATGACTTTCGGACTTTTATTTGAACATTACAGCAATGATCAATCAAATATTTCAACATTACGAAATGATTACCCAAAAACTTTTCAAAACGGATTTTGGATTCACGTAAACTGATATTAATATATTCAAATTGATCATTGCTGTAATGTTCAAATAAAAGTCCGAAAGTCATCTAGAAATTCTTATTTGTATTCTGCTAAAGTTAACATTAGTCCCGCATTGTGTATAAAAATATAAATATTGTATCAATCGGGAATCTTTGTTCTAATAAATTCTGACCAAAGTAATAGTAGAATTAAAACATGAATCAACATGAAATGTTTATTTCATGGGATATTGCACTTGCATGTATCACCACAGATGTGCAAACAGCTGTGTCTGGAGCGAGAATACCGAAGGCGATGCAGATGCTACGCGCTCTTCGCCCAGGAACACAACGACACCAAAAACGACCTGGGGGGAGTTGACATCCGCTGTTCTCTCTTTAATACCACTCAGAGTGAGTCTATTCGCCCTTCGGTAACTGCATATCAGAGCCCTTCTAGAGGATGTTTACATATTCGTCGCTTCTGTGGCCTCCTATCTATGCACTGTCGTATCACTTGTTTGTTATTGTGTGGATCTTCTATAGCCATCGCAAAGTACGTACTTGTCATCTGTATCATCTGTACGAGGTATAAAACAAAGATGAAAAGAGAGGATGTTCGCATCGGCTTCTTCTTAAAGCGATAATCATCTGTCAGATAATCTTACTCATTTATCTTATCTTTGCGTTTTACTCCACCTTTCATCCTCCAACTTTCACATTCTTTTCGTCAACATCATATTCCAAGCTGCTTACCCCCAAGGCCTCTTTATTCCTCCTTAACCATAGCTCCTACTTTAAAATTGCTTACCTTCATTTTGCTATTAAAACTCATATTGCAATACTGCCTCGTCTTTTTTAGTTTCATATTGCATGTGATTATTACGCTGGTTTTCCTTTTTTCAACTAAAGCAATTATTTTGGTTTGATTTCTCCGTCTGAACATTGTCATTGGAATATCTGTCTTTGGGTATATTATTCAGTTTTACATTTGATAAATGTGAAACGCTATTATATCAGTTATTATCTATTTATCTTAATTAGAGTATTTCTTGCAGAGGTGTGCATGAAGAAGATCGCAGCAGACGACCTCGATGGCGTCTTGGAGTGTGACTGCCCATTACCATGCCGGTATAGATACTCCGTTTTCGCAATCCATCAAATGAAATATCTTATCATTATGGTGATATTATCTCTATATTTAGCACTTAAGTCCATTCCAGTGACCTATCGGAACAACGTTATGATTATAACCATTGTTTTGTACCCACTCTGTCCCCCTTTCCCAGAGAAACACAGTATAGGTCACAGGTCACCTCAACGCGGGCGAACATGCTGCACTATGAACTGCTCCACAAGCTCAGGAAAAACGTTGCCAGCTTTTGCTCCGAGTGAGTATCATGCAAATAATTTTTAAATACTTGAAATATCTGTGAGTAAAAATTATCGATTACCTTCGTGTTATGTTTACGATAATTGAGAGTAACAGCTGTTACTGAAATTAATTTATACACGTGCTGTGAGCATGTGTATCTTTTGTAAGATATTTATCATATATCATATACTTATTCTTAACACGGTTATTATGTACACAAACATATTTTTACGAGGTTATTATGCACACATACATATTCGTAACACAGTTATGGTATGCATATATAATTTATTTGTATTAGGCTCAATAGCATTAGGCTCAGTTTTATAACAAATGGAATGGATTTTTCTCACCAGCAAAATGGACACGGTTGTTCTTCATGTCTATCTTGACTCCATTTCCTACGAGTTGATCGACGAGAGTCCGACCTACACTGTACGTAAAGCAGTGCGATTACATACTGTTTTAATGTCTATAATTAAAAAGAATACAATTATTTTCCTTTTAGCCTTTAGATGTCTATAATGAAGAATGTACTTTGATTGAAATGAGCGATAACTCAATGTCAAATTCTATAAAAGAATTTGAATCTTTGAATCCCTGCACAGTGGGATACCTTGCTGTGTAATCTGGGCGGATCTCTCGGCCTTTTCGTGGGCGTGTCCATGTTGAGTATCCTGGAAGTGTTGGAGCTCCTTGTGGATTTGTGTATCTTGACCTTTTCACAAAAGAAGAGAGGACGGAAAGATAAGAAGGAATGGAACCAAGACGAAGGAGAGTTAGTCAGAGTGCAAACACAAGGGGAGAAGAACGTGAACTTTGCGTGGGTGTTAGGTATGTATAAGAACAGCCCTTACTTTCCATTGTAACATGTGAATGGGATAGCTGTAAGTACAGGGGATGAAAATAACACTTGAACAATATGTTTCAGAGGGAAGTGTCGGAAAGTGTTCTGCCAAATGTGCGTCGCAGACCGAGTTGCAAGTTTTAAGAGAAGAGCTCCAGCATTTAAAGATGGCCTTTGCAAGTTAGTAATTCCAGACAAAAAAAAAATTATTTTGCTGTGGTATTTGTGTAATTGCAGAATCTTTTATATCAATTCGGAATATTTAAGTTTCAGTGTTATAACAACAGAGTCAAAAATTAATGAGTACGAGAATTAGGTGTAAGTTAAATCGTCATTTGGTTTACTTTGATATAAGTTTGGGGGGTCTTAGATAATTGTCCCTTGATTATATATAGACCAACATATCTCTTGCATTGAAATTCATACATCAGGTTTTCTATTTTGTTTTGAATCAGTACATAAGATTATCTGTGATTATCACCAATTACGAAATCATGTATCACTTTTTCTAGGTCCCTTTTATCGACCAGTTTACACGACCTGAAACACAATGCTTATCCCTTGGTCCA
>NW_020869807.1:49596-84596 GCF_003789085.1 Penaeus vannamei | reverse complement strand
AGACAAATGTTCACCTAACTTACGATACACACTTTAAGCAGCCGCTTTGAATAAGCGGTCGCTCTGAGCGACTTTACTGAAGCTGAATGAATAAGAGGCGTAAGCCATTTTGGCTGAGAGAGCTTCGTGTTCGTCTGTAATTATTGTAAGGATTGAGATTGCATTTGCCACAGAAGGAAATCCTATGCAGACAGCTCCTACAGTTGAATATCGCAAACTTGCACTTGCCTGAACTCTCGCGCCAGTTTACGAAATCCAACATTATACAGTAACATGAACACGAGGTTTTAGTAGTTCGCTTTTTGGTCCTTATAACTAAATTTTATTCTGGTACCAGTACAAACGTCGTAAGCCACCTTGTACTGGCTCACACGCATGCGCACTGGAGGTTCTTTTGTCCGAAAAACCCGACGGCGACAAACATTCAGCGGCGACGCGATCGGACGAGGTGGCGGTCGCCGGGTTCGCTGCCCTTCTTATTTTTGTTGTTTGGTAGAAAAATAAGAAAAAAATCCATTGAAAAATTGTGTTTGTTAGTGCAGCGAGACGCCAGAGATGCCCTCGGACGTGGAGGAAACGGAGTACAGAGGTAAGTTTGTAGATTTTTTAAAGTTTGATGGAGCTTTGTTTTGAATGGGCCGGCGTGAGGTCGCGTTGCTCAGGAAAATAGACCTTATTACTGTTATTGGTCGACCAAAGAGGCATTTTATTTGATTGTTCGCGTCAGAAATACAAGTAGATGTGTGTGGAAACAATGCATTATGTTTTAGTGAAGGATTGTGAAAGAAAATCTGGGTTAGCATTTTCTTGGGTGGACGCAATTACAAAAGAGGATCGGCTAGTCAGCGACAAGAGTGGGAAGCATCATGCTAGGTCTCTTCCGTGTCGCTGACGAGCCGGTCCGTAAAAGGGGACCATGCTACGCATTTTAAGGGAAATGTCTGGCTAATTTATGCATTTCCCAACCAGGAGACGCGAATAGCATGTGATGGAGGCATGTTTAACTCGAAAAGGCTATGGTTTGTTGATGTTTGAAGCAACGTTTGTTGGGTACACATCTGGCACCCTCGAGTGTCGCTGACGCAGGCTGGCCGACCCTCTCGCCTCGGCCTTTGGCGCGCAATTCGAACCACGCCGAGAGAAGCCACCGGGCCCAGGACCCGTCGCGGGACTTGTGCTTGTAGGCTTTGGCAGATGGTGCTTGTACTCGAACCTAAATCACAACAAACTTTTTTGGTTTTATCATCATCATCATTGTTATAAACACAGGGTAAAAAGCAATGGTTACTTAAGAATATAAAAATCCCTGTAATCATATTTGATTTCCTACCTCCATGTGAAACATTGTGATCTTTGATGAATGACTATCTTGAATCTAAAGTAATAGTGACATATTGTCAAATCATAAAGGCCTCCCATGTTTGTTGGTACATATGTTCTAGCAAAATAGTCCTTAGATTGGTTTCTGTGAAGGTTTGTTACCCTTTGCAAGAGCACAGGCAGGCTACAGGAGGTTATGGACATGCACTATTGTAGAATTTTTGTTTTTATGAACAAGATGATCATACAAAGAATGACAAGGATGATTTTTTACAGTTACCACACCCCTTTTAGTCTATTACTCAAGCCAACAATCTCAAAGTACTACTGTGCTTTTAGATAGTCAAGGCAACATACATACATCCATCCATCATACATCCATACACACACAACATACATACATACATCCATCCATACACACACAACATACATACATCCATCCATACACACACAACATACATACATCCATCCATACACACACAACATACATACATCCATCCATACACACATACACACAACATACATACATCCATCACACACAACATACATCCATCCACACACAACATACATACATACATCCATCCACACACAACATCCATCCATCCATCCATCCACACACAACATACATCCATCCATCCATCCACACACAACATACATACATACATCCATCCACACAACATACATATATACATCCATCCACACAACATACATTCATACATCCATCCACACACACAACATATACATCCATACATACATACATCCATCCATCCACACACAACATACATCCATCCATCCATCCACACACAACATACATACATCCATACATCCATCCACACACAACATACATATATACATCCATCCACACACAACATACATTCATACATCCATCCACACACAACATACATACATACATACATCCACACACACATACATACATACATCCATCCACACACAACATACATACATACATCCATCCATCCACACACATCCATCCATCCATCACACACACATCCACATCACACATCACACACACACACACACATCCATCCATCCACACACACATCCATCCATCCATCCATCACATCCCATCCACACACACACATCCATCCATCCACACACACACATCCATCCATCCACACACAACACATCCATCCACACACACACATCCATCCATCCATCACACACATCCATCCACACACACACATCCATCCATCCACACACACACATCCATCCATCCATCCACACACACACACACATCCATCCACACACACACACATCCATCCATCCACACACACACACACATCCATCCATCCACACACACACACACATCCATCCATCCACACACACACACATCCATCCATCCACACACACACATCCATCCATCCACACATACACATCCATCCATCCACACATACACATCCATCCATCCACACACACACACATCCATCCACACACACACATCCATCCATCCACACACACACATCCATCCATCCACACACACACACATCCATCCATCACACACATCCATCCACACACACACACACACATCCATCCATCCACACACACACACACATCCATCCATCACACACACACACACACACACACACACATCCATCCATCACACACATCACATCCATCCATCCATCCACACACCACACACACACACACACACATCCACACACACACACACACACACACACACACATATCCATCACACACACACCACACACACACATCCATCCACACACACACACACACACACACATCCATCACACAACACACACATCCACATCACACACACACACATCACACACACATCCATCCACACACACACACACACATCCATCCACACACACACACACACACACATCCATCCACACACACACACACACATCCACACACACACACACACATCCATCCATCCACACACACACCATCCACACACACACATCCACACACACACACACATCCATCACATCCATCCACACACACACACACATCCACACACACACACACATCCATCACACACACACACACATCCACACACACACATCCATCCACACACACACATCCATCCACACACACATACATCCATCCATCCACACATACATCCATCCATCCACACACACACATACATCCATCCACACACATACATCCATCCACACACATACATCCATGCATGCTAAATACATCGACCCACACACTTGTATACATACACACCTAGTTATATACATCCACACACTTAAATGCATCCACGCACACTTAAATGCATCCACGCACACTTAAATGCATCCACACACACTTAAATGCATCCACACACACTTAAATGCATCCACACACACTTATATGCATCCATACATACATCAGCGCACATAAACACACCACTTACACACACATGCACACAAGGTCATACATATACACACATTCATGCATACATACATATACATATGCATACATACATATACACATGCATACATACATATACACATGCATACATACATATACATATACATACATACATACATATACACATGCATACATACATATACACATGCATACATACATATACATATGCATACATACATATAAACATGCATACATACATATACTCATGCATACATACATATACACATGCATACATACATATACACATGCATACATACATATACACATGCATACATACATATACACATGCATACATACATATACACATGCATACATACATATACACATGCATACATACATATAACATGCATACATACGTATGCGCATGCATACATACATATATACATGCATACATACATATACGCATGCATGCATGCATACATACATATACGCATGCATGCATGCATATATGCATGCATGCATACATATACGCATGCATACATACATATACGCATATATACATACATATGCACACATGCACGCACACATACATACACATATACATATATACACACATTCACTTGCACACACACACATACACACACACATTTTGATAGGTAGATTTAAATAGGGTATAGGTTGAAGACACTGACATGCATAGAGAAGAGGAAAATGGACACTGCCATGTTATAAAATGGGATAGAACATAGTGTAAGCTGCAGCGGCTTCATATTTACCGCTAAATGACGGAAAATATAATGCGTGTTCGCTGCATAAATTCGAAGTCGATCAGCTTTTTACTTTGCTAAGAAAAGCACAGTGACCTCTTAACTCATTACTGTGATGCCCTAAGTAGCACCAGTGTTACTACGCACATGTTGAAGCAATATTTGGCTAATTATCCGTGTTTACATTTACACATTTATGCTCTGAAAGTCTTTTATTAATATTTTTATACTTCATTTACGCGTTTTAAGATTGGTTAGTAGCCTTATTTAGAATCCTGCTCATCGTGCATTTCACACTTCCTTTTGCAGTATTTGTTACAGAGAGCGGAGCACCATCCTAGAGACTGCAGGGAATCCAATGATTTCATCGATTCTTGGTGTTGTTTCTTGTACAAATTAATCATTCAGGAGATCGAGTGCCATTTCTCCATCGATGATCTTATTTCTTAGTCCCGTTAGCATGGGAGGGCTTGAATATATCAGAGAAATTACAGGGTAAAACAGGTTTAAATAAGAAGAAAAATTATTTTTAAAATATGTTTAAAACTAGCTCAAAAACTGCTTAAAATAGGTCATTTAAACTTAAGCAAAACTCTATGGGAATTCACACATTTCAACCCCCCCCCAAAAAAGTATTGACCAATAAGCCAGCCTCATATATCAATTTTAGTTGCCATGACCTGGTGTGCCCTTTGGGCACTACCCAAGGGGAGGGTTGATGGGGGGGCTCTGCCCCCAACACCCCCCAGGATACATTCTCTTCACCTTGGTGTGTATGGCAAGATAGAGCTGCATTCACACTGTAAAATGATAAACCAAATACCTTTATATCTGGAACCGTCAAACTTTCGTTCGTTTCCTTCTACTGTCTGGATTGCTTTTGATTTTAATCACTTTTTTCGGAATTTGGAGCTCGTGATGGGCCCAGATATTAAACTGGGATTGTTACTGAATTCTATTTTATCTTTATTGCTATATAGTCTTCAAAATAACCCAAAATCAACACATGGCTGGAAACACAACATTTCTTACTGGCATTCCACCTTGAAATGAGCTGACTGGTGAAAGGGGTACAAGTTAAAAAGCGGAAGAAATAGAGTGGGATAGAACATAGTTTAAGCTGCAGTGGTCTTATAGTCACCACTAAATGACGGAAAATATAGTGTGTGGGCACCACTCAAATTCTAAGTCCAGCTACTTCTTTATCTTGCCAGGAATAACAAAACACTGAACACAGAACTCATTACTGCAATGTCCGAACTAGTTTGTGTTACTACGTGCTTGTCAAAACTGTTTGGCTAATTATCAGTGTGTGCTGTTATACATTTATGCTTTTAAAGTCTTTTATTAATTTTGCTATACTTCATTTGCATATTTTAAGATAATTTCCCCCCCCCCCCCTCAAAATCTTGCATATAGTGTAGCTGGATCGCAGTAATTTTGGGTGTCTATTGGCCTACATTGACCATTTTTAAGATTTTCTCAAATCTAAAAAAAAAAAAAATAAATAAAAAATAAATGAATAAATAAATCTGATTCAGTATCTGAATAGAACAATATTTCTACTATAAAATGTGGAAGCCAATATTTAAGTTATTATTTGTGTGTGTGTGTGCGTGTGTGAATATTTTATGAGGCAACTATTTCAACACCCTAAAAAGGGAAAGTGGGGATACTGAAAATATCACTTTTATAAGATGCACATGAAGATATTGCAAATCCTTATTGCAGCATGTAATAGATCATCAACAGTGACGGATCCAGACTGAAAACTATTGAAAATGTGAAGACTTTTTATTATTATTATTATTATTATTATTTTTTACATATGAAATCATGTTCGAAATAATTGAGTATGATATAATTATCTATTATTTACCTATTATTGTTGCTGTAATGGGGTTTTACAGGGTACAATACTGGTCAAAAAATTATCGTTCTCCAGTTGGATGGGTATCACACACTTCCTGTTCTCAGCCCGGCTGGGCAACATTGGGCCATGCCTCAGGAGTCATTTCACCCGAGGATCTGAGGTGTTTAACTCTACCGGGCAACATAGCCAATTTTCACACTCGGACTCCCATGAAATGACAACATACAAGTACAGGGCAGGGTAAAAATATATAGATAATTTCTGTGTATCCCAGGACCTTTCATTTTATTACATTGTTACTTCCATTTGTGTGTGTTGTTTTTGTTTGTGTTTTCTGATATTTCAATAAGTCATGAAAACATTTTTATGAGATTTTTACCAATGGTATGTTTTAACCTAACTTAGACACCGAGTACACTTTGGTGATGATGTGGACCATGTAGAAAAAAATTATTTTGGATGACTTTGAAAAGGGCCACTACCACCTAAAAAAAAAAAAAAAAAAAAAAAAAAAAAAAAACAGCGGTCAGGCCTTGAAATGCATTTAACCCAATTTTGTCAAGACGGCCGAAAAACGCTGAAAAAAGACCAAACAGTCTCATGAACAATTAATGTCAATGAATCTAGAGGAGAATGGTCTGCAAATAGTTAATTGTACCACCAGTCTTTCATTCATTAACTATGAATATTTGGTAGACTATCAATAATCACAATATAGTTTTAAAAAGCTAATTACTTATTGTACACTTCTTTTGACAGAAGAAATAAACTGAAAACTTGGATTTAGCGTTCAAAGAAATTTTGCATTGTGGAATATAAGGAACGACGAGTTTTTGCCCAGAAAAACATCATTGTCAAAAGAAATTATTTATCTGAACTGTAATTGATCCTATACTTGAGTATTCAACTTGTTTCATAGTTAACACTTAGTTGTAAATATTTTAGGTGATTTAGTACTGCACACTAGTGTCAGATATATCTTGACTCTATATGGTGTCACTGAAAATTATCTAAATTGTAACAAGCCCTTAAAAAGTATACTCTTTTATTACGTTTTGCCCCTATGAATGATATTGTTGTTGCAGAGGAGGAGGAGGAGCAAGGGGAAGGGGAGGAAGAAGAACAAGATCAAGGTGATTCAAATGAAGAAGAACAAGATGAAGAGTGGGGTGGAGGAAAGCGGAAACGAAAGAAAAGTAAAAAGAGAAAATCGTCACGTGGTGAGCGAGGGCGGAAAAAACGAAAGAAGAAAGATGAGAGTGAGAGTGTAAGTATTGCCGTATGATTTCATATTCTGGGTTCACAGAATTTTTAAAACATGATTAGATGAAATTACTGGGTTGGAGTTTTACGTATTTGAAGAAATTTCCAAGGCAAATATTGAAGATTGTGTTACAGACATATACTCTATCGTAGAATAATAATTGGACCCAATTTACCTGATTACTTTAGTTAGTTCAGTGATGCAATAATACATTGAGGTATTAACCAATTTTTATTTAGTTAGCATATCTAATGAAACTTACCAAAGACACTTTATGATTATTCACAAATATAAATAGGAAGGTGAATATGAAGAAGAGGGTGGTCGTGTTGACTCAGACAATCAAGAAGAGACCCCGAAAGGAAGGGGGCGTGGAAAGGGACGTGGGAGACCTCCTGCAACTCCCACAGCAACAGTACCAGAATCAAGTGAGTAATACAAGAACTACTTTTTATCATCATTACAACTTGATGCCTTGAAAAGTTATTACATTTGACACCACATAAAGGATAGATTTAACGTGGTAGAGGATTGAGTTAATCTTGTCAGATAATTTCACAGGTGGAGGAGATCAGATGCCAACTGTTGCTGAGGTGTGTGAAAGCTTTGGTCTGAATGATGTCGAATTGGAGTACACTGATTCAGACTTTCAGAATTTGACAACATACAAGTTGTTCCAGCAACATGTGCGTCCACTTCTGGCTAAGGAAAATCCAAGGGTAAGGTATTTTCTGTTTGTGTTGCTATATTTTTTATCAACCTTGTGGAGACACTCATTTAGTGTTGCATTCCTTTGAATTAATTTTGTAATAGGTAATAGAATTATTTTTAAAAGTATTAAACCATTTTTGTAATGAAAAGGGGGTTGGGTATTCATAAAAGAAATTTAAAGATACTCTTTATGATAGAAATCTTCTCTGTCCACGTATCTAAAAGGTACCAGTGTCAAAGTTGATGATGTTGGTAGCTGCAAAGTGGCGTGAATTCACGGCTCGCAATCAGCAGCAGGAAGAGGAGGAGGAAGATGAAATTGTAGAAGAGGAGGAAGAAGAGGAACCAGAACCAGCACCGGTACAAGTAAGATATTTTGTTGTAGATTAGAGCATGGCATATGCATATGGAAAGTGAAAATCTTTTAACGTTTTTTTCATTTGTTTATTAGTTTACTAGAACTGATGAGATGTTAGAGACTTCATATGTAAGGGGGGGTTACTTATGGTTAAGGTTATGTATCAAAAAGAAACCCATTCTTATTATCATTGCTTATGTCAACAGATAACACCCAAGGGTCGAGGACGCCCTAGAAAAGCCAAGGTAGATGAAGAAGTTGAGGAAGATTTTGATGATGATAGTGAGGGCGTGGGTAAGAAGAAACGTGGCCGAAAACGCACTGCTACAGCTGAAGGAAAAAACAAAAAGGGTGGAAAAGTTCCAACTTTGAAGATTAAGTTAGGGAAGAGGAAGAAGGACACCTCGGTGAGTCTGGTGAGATGGTCTATTTTGGTTAATAATTGTAGTTTTGAAGAAACTCTTGTGCCAGGATCTCTCGACTTGATTTTTCAAGTTTTAGTTGTCTTGTAAAAAAGCAAAGTGATATCAACCTAAATGTCCTGCTAGCACTGGTTTTGAGGATATTTTGGATGATTCTTGCGTATTTCTTCTTAATCTGTTTACATTTTGGTATTGGGTTCAGTTGATGGATACAGTAGATTATTGGACACTAGACACAAGTGTATCTTCTTTTCTATGTTATTTAGATTTAAGTTTGCATGTTCCATTTGAAATATTTTAACAAAATCCCAGATCTTTGACACAAGGTTCTTGATGAAAAATAGATTCATAGTGTCTTTTGAATTTGATATTCCTAGGAAGGTGAAACTCTCCCTCCTCGTAAGTTTAATGCCTTATGTAGAGAGAGAATCTAGAATCCTCTCCATTCCTGTCTTCTGATCGTATATGCTAAAACAAGTTTTATTTTTTCTGAGATACTTTGTCCTATGAAAAATGGAGATTTACCTTATTAATAGTACTAAGAGAATTAGTTCTATTTATTTCTAATTGGCAATTCTAGTTTTGATCCCCAGAAATTTGTCGTCTTGCAATCTCACAGATCTCAGTTATATGTTGCAGAATCGTGACATTACTTCTCCTCATCTGCTTGACCAAGCTAAGCTCCAAAGCTGTTGATAAATTTCATATGTTTATCAAAGTATTATAGAATATCCTTCTGGCAAAATTCTTTTCTAGTGATGATCTAAATTGAAATTGACAGTTATTTCTGTTTTTTTCATTCCTAATTTAGATGATACTAACCATTCTTAATATTTATATTCAGGCACTATATGTGCTTCCCATTATTCCCAAGTTAAATCTATGTAATGCTCTCTCAGTCCAATTCATTTTGCTTTAAAACTTCCCTGTCCTTTGGCACCCACCTCATCGCAGGGCCACACCAAAGGACTGAACAAAAACAATGAGCCGGTCCTGCAGGAGTCCCAGAAAGTATGTTACAAAATCTCAAGTACTTGGCATGTAAGGTTTATATGATAAGGCCTCCTCCCTTTTGCACCTACACCTCACAAAAAGGGTTTATATCCCTCTTTATCATGAAACTTTATTGACTGCCAGGCAGCGTGCACCCTCTTTATAGATTGTGGGCTGTGAGATTGCCTACTTTCGATTAAAAAAAAAAAAAAATACACACAACTACAAAAAAAAAGAAAAAAAAAAAAAAAAAAAAAAAAAAAAAAAAGAACAGAAGAAAAAAAATCAGCCTCATTTATATCACCTAGTTGTGTAGTATCATTTCCTTGTTTTCTTAGCTGCAAACTATGAACTAGGCCTAATCATAGTGTAAACCTCATGTTCTGGCACAGTTACTGATAATATTTCTTTTCTTTTTTTTTTAACTCTTGGGATGAATAGGAGGATGAGTCAAGCCAAGACAGTGATGCAGAGTTTGAGCAAATGTTAGCTGAGGCAGAGGACATGAATAAGGCTGAAGATGAGGCAGAACAGCAAAATGCGCCCAAAAAGAAAGCCAAAACCAAGATTGGCAACAAAAATAAGCGTAAAAAACGTATGAAGGCAAAGGATGAGGATGGATATGAAACAGATCATCAAGTGAGTGTGTTTGTTTATTTTTACTATTAGAAGATGCATGAATAAGAATGACTATAGCTTTTGTAAGAATGTTCTGTGGAATGCTCTTTAGTTGTCACCTTGTACGTAATTATGCAGTTCTTTAGTTAAGGTATAAGGAAACTGGAGTCTGGACATTGATACTGACTCGTTTCTTTCAACTTAATCAGTCTCCCCCAAATCAGGATTACTGCGAGGTATGTCAGCAGGGTGGTGAGATCATCCTTTGTGACACTTGTCCTAAGGCTTACCATCTGGTGTGTCTTGAACCAGAATTGGAAGAGGCTCCTGAGGGCAAGTGGTCATGCCCCACTTGTGAGTCAGAGGGAGTCAAGGAAGAAGATGAACATATGGAGTACTGTAAAGTTTGTAAGGTTAGTAATCTTTCTCTTGCCACTCCTCATGCCTCTTCCCCCCACCCACCCACCCTTATACTTCTTTCCTCTCTCCCCCCCTTATACTTCTTTCCTCTCCCCCCCCTATACTTCTTTCCTCTCTCCCCCTTATACTTCTTTCCTTTCCCCCCCCCATATACTTCTTTTCTTTCCTCTCCCCCCCTTATACTTCTTTCCATTCTCCCCCCCCCCCTTATACTTCTTTCCATTCCTCCCCCCCCCTTTCCTTTCCTTTCTCAACCCCTTGCCCCTTTTACTTCTCCTTTCCTTTCCTCAACCCCTTGCCCCTTTTACTTCTCCTTTCCTTTCCTCAACCCCTTGCCCCTTTTACTTCTCCTTTCCCTCAACCCTTGCCCCTTTTATCCTCAACCCCTTGCCCTTTTACTCCTTTCCTTTCCTCAACCCCTTGCCCTTTTACTTCTCCTTTCCTTTCCTCAACCCTTGCCCCTTTTACTTCTCCTTTCCTTTCCTCAACCCTTGCCCTTTTACTTCTCCTTTCCTTTCCTCAACCCCTTGCCCCTTTTACTTCTCCTTTCCTTTCCTCAACCCCTTGCCCTTTTACTTCTCCTTTCCTTTCCTCAACCCCTTGCCCTTTTACTTCTCCTTTCCTTTCCTCTCCCTCCTTTCACTTCTCCTTTCCTTTACTCTCCCCTCATTTGACTTCTCATTTCCTTTCCTCTCCCCCCCCTTACACTTCTCCTTTCCTTTCCTCAACCCCTTCCCCTTTTACTTCTCCTTTCCTTTCCTCTCCCCTCCTATCACTTCTCCTTTCCTTTACTCTCCCTCATTTGACTTCTCATTTCCTTTCCTCTCCTCCTCCCCCCACCATTTACTTTTTCTTTCCTCTCCCCTCATTTGACTTCTCCTTTCCTTTCCTCTCCCCCCCCCCCACACCCATTTACTTCTTTTCTTTCCTCTCCCCTCGTTTGACTTCTCCTTTCTCCCCCCCCCCCCCCCCCCATTTACTTCTTTTCTTTCCTCTCCCTCCCCCACCCCCATTTACTTCTTTTCTTTCCTCTCCCTCCCCCCCCCCCTTTATTCCATTTCCTCCCCCCCCCCTTATACTTCTTTCCTTTCCTCTCCCACCCACCCCCCTTTTACTTCTCCTTTCCTTTCCTCTCCCCTGCTTTCACTTCTCCTTTCCTCGTCTCTCCCCTGCTTTCACTTCTCCTTTCCTCGTCTCTCCCCTCCTTTCACTTCTCCTTTCCTCGTCTCTCCCCTCCTTTCACTTCTCCTTTCCTCGTCTCTCCCCTCCTTTCACTTCTCCTTTCCTTTCCTCTCCCCTCCTTTCACTTCCCCTTTCCTTTCCTCTCTCCTCCTTCCACTTCTCTTTTTTCTTTTCCTCTCTCCTCCTTCCACTTCTCTTTTCCTTTCCTCTCCCCTCCTTTCACTTCTCCTTTCCTCGTCTCCTCCTCCTTTCACTTCTCCTTTCCTCACCTCTCCCCTCCTTTCACTTCTCCTTTCCTCACCTCTCCCCTCCTTTCACCTTTCCTTTCCTTGCCTCTCCCCTCCTTTCACTTCTCCTTTCCTTTCCTCTCCCCTCCTTTCACTTCTCCTTTCCTTTCCTCTCTCCTCCTTCCACTTCTCCTTTCCTTTCCTCTCTCCTCCTTCCACTTCTCTTTTCCTTTCCTCTCCCCTCCTTTCACTTCTCCTTTCCTCGTCTCTCCCCTCCTTTCACTTCTCCTTTCCTCGTCTCTCCCCTCCTTTCACTTCTCCTTTCCTCGCTTCTCCTCTCTTCTCCTCTCTCATATCCTATCATATTCAGCGCACTCTCACTCATCACTCACTCACTCACTCACTCACTCACTCACTCACTCACTCACTCACTCACTCACTCACTCACTCTCTCTCTCTCTCTCTCTCTCTCTCTCTCTCTCTCTCTCTCTCTCTCTCTCTCTCTCTCTCTCTCTCTCTCTCTCTCTCTCTCTTATTTCTCTCTCTCTCTCTTATTCTCTCTCTCTCTTCTTCTCTCTCTCTCTCTTATTCTCTCTCTCTCTCTTATTCTCTCTCTCTCTCTCTTCTCTCTCTTATTCTCTCTCTCTCTTATTCTCCTCTCTCTCTCTCTCTCTCTCTCTCTCTCTCTCTCTCTTATTCTCTCTCTCTCTTATTCTCTCTCTCTCTCTTATCTCTCTCTCTCTTATTCTCTCTCTCTCTCTCTCTCTCTTCTCTCTCTCTCTTCTCTCTCTCTCTCTCTCTCTCTCTCTCTCTCTCTCTCTCTCTCTCTCTCTCTCTCTCTCTCTCTCTCTCTCTCTCTCTCTCTCTCTCTCTCTCTTTATGGAAAATGTATAAGAATCATGAATGATGGGACTTTATTATCATCATCATTATTAACTAAACATTTTTTCTAGGATGGTGGTGAACTTCTTTGCTGTGATTCATGTGTGAATGCCTACCATACATATTGTTTGTCACCACCTTTGTTTGAAGTACCTGAAGGAGAATGGACCTGTCAGCGCTGTGCTTGTGAACCTTTGCCAGGAAAAGTCCAGAAGATCCTATTCTGGAGGTAAGTCCTACTTAGCTTTCATCTATCTGTAGTATAGTATTAGAATTTTATTTTATATATTTATTTTTTATTTTTTTATTTTTTTATGTTATTATTGTTTTTTCTCTCACTTTCTCTTAATGATTTACAGTCCACATAGATATATTTTCTACTGTGATGCAGTGTCTGAATCTTTGCTTTTGTGATTGCAGATATGTTGACCCTCCAAAGCCACCAGAGAATTGGAAGGAGATTGTTGGAGACAAATGGGAAAAATATCAGTTCAAACAGCTGCGAGAGTTTTTGGTGAAGTGGGTTGATATGTCATACTGGCACTGCTCTTGGATTTCTGAACTCATGTTGGATGTACATCATCCTCAGGTAAACCTTTTATCATCCACAGTTTTTATGGTCATTTCAGCTTCTGAATTAAAAATATAGGCTTGTATATTGTTGTTGTTGTTCTGCTTTGTTTTTTATATAAGCTTATTGTAGACTTGTCAGTTTATTAAATCTGTAAAAGTGTTTAAGCAATGATATTTTTCCTTCCTTTTAGATGTTGCGCTCATACTTCAAAAAGTTTGATCCAGATGAGCCACCTGTACCTGGTATGGATGACGACGATGAAGTAGGGTCACAAAGACGTGGCAAAAGCATTGATCCAAACTCCTTGGAAGAAAGGTAGAAATACAAAATATTTTCATGATATTATTGTGTTGTGTATATATAGATAAAAGACTGCTTTCAATTGGGTGGGTGCATTTCAATTTGAGTTAAAATTTAATTTCTCAACAGATATTACAAATATGGAATCAAGTCCACCTGGTTGAAAATCCATCGTGTGTTGAACCATCGTTCTTTGCGGGATGGAACCATACAGTATCTTGTGAAATGGCGAGACTTACCCTATGACCAAGCTACATGGGAAGATGAGGATGAAGAGATTATTGGCTTAAAAACTGCAATTGAGTTTTATCATGATCTGAGAGCAGCATGTAATGCTGATGCTGGTTAGTGTTCTCAAATGATCCATCACTTTTGTGAATTGTCATTTTTACATTTCTTTTTGCATATTTTAACTAATGCTTAATATGATCAGTATTTTCACTGTAATTCTTGTTTTATTTACAGTTGGTAAGAGTAAGAAAGGAAAGAAGAAAGGCAAGGCAAGGGCACGAGAATTGGGAGAGGAAGATCGTGAGCCTTCTTCACCCCGGCGATACACTCCTCCACCTGATAAACCAGTAACGAACCTCAGTAAGAAGTGGGAGAAGCAGCCAGACTACCTGGATATGACTGGGCTCTCACTTCACGAGTATCAGCTTGAGGGTGTTAATTGGTTACGGTAAGGATAGAATACTTTTGAGAGATTCACTGAAGACCTAATGCCATTAAACAGTTCACAAATTATTGTAATTAAGTAGTTAGTTTTTATTCATTGTTTTTATCAATATTGATATATATTGCTATTTTTTTAACTATTTTTATTTTTATGATTGCCTTAATATCATTTCTGCTTTTATTGGTTATGTTTTTGCTTTATGCTTTTGCACATCTTTAACATCCAAAATATCAAAATATAAAATCTTGTTATCCACCTGTCTTAGAGCCAAAAACTTGTAACAGTTATATGATATATTTTATATGCTAAGTATTGTCTCTTTTTACAGATATTCTTGGGGTCAGGGAACAGACACCATCTTGGCTGATGAGATGGGTCTTGGAAAGACAATTCAGACCATTGCATTTTTGTATTCACTCTACAAAGAAGGACACTCTAAAGGTCCCTTCCTTGTAGCTGTCCCACTCTCCACCATCATTAATTGGGAAAGAGAGTTTGAGATGTGGGCCCCAGACTTCTATGTTGTTACATATGTAGGTGACAGAGAATCACGATCTATGATTCGTGAGCATGAATTGTCATTTGAGGAAGGAGCAGTGCGAAGTGCATCAAAAGCCACACGTATCCGTACAACAAATGTAAAATTCAATGTACTTCTAACCTCCTATGAGATGATATCTATGGATCAAGCTTGCCTAGGATCATTAGAGTGGGCATGCTTGGTTGTAGATGAAGCTCACAGATTGAAGAGTAACCAGTCTAAGGTAATATTGATCTCTATGGACACATGTAGTGAATATGACTGCTATACTTTGTGTTTTTGTGTTTTCGTGTTCTGAAATTTGTAAGTTGGATTAATGCCCCTTTATTTGGACAGTTCTTCCGTGTGCTGAACCAGTACAACATCGTTTATCGTCTGCTTTTAACTGGAACCCCACTTCAAAACAACCTGGAGGAACTTTTCCATTTACTCAACTTCTTGTGTCCTGAAAAATTCTCTGATCTATCATCCTTCCAAAATGAATTTGAAGATATTGCAAAAGAAGATCAGATTAAAAAACTGCACGATTTGCTTGGACCTCACATGTTGAGAAGATTGAAGACTGATGTACTCAAGGTAAATTAATGATTCTCTTTCTTTCACAGTCTTTGATACTTGCTTTATAGTTTGATGAGCTATGTGGAAATCAGATTATAATAATTTGATATTTTGTTGTTCTTTTGCTAGAACATGCCAACCAAGTCAGAGTTCATCATTCGTGTGGAGTTAT
This sequence comes from Penaeus vannamei, assembly GCF_003789085.1. Lineage (NCBI taxonomy): Eukaryota > Metazoa > Arthropoda > Malacostraca > Decapoda > Penaeidae > Penaeus > Penaeus vannamei. The sequence continues at coordinate 68,392 of NW_020869807.1, read as the reverse complement.
CACCACTGCAGAAGAAATACTACAAATACATTCTTACCCGTAATTTTGAAGCCCTTAACTCAAGAGGAGGAGGCCAACAGGTAAGTTTCATTTACAAAGCTTGGTTGTAGATAGATATATGAAAGGATGTTACTCATGGGAATACTCTTTTATAATCATTGTAATTGGGCAATTATTTCTCATCACATTTTTCTTTTCCAGGTTTCTTTGCTCAACATTGTCATGGATCTGAAGAAGTGTTGCAACCATCCATACCTCTTCCCAGCAGCAGCAGAGGAGGCCCCTAAGCTGCCAAATGGAATGTATGTAAGCAGAGACCTTGTGAAGGCCAGTGGCAAGTTCATTCTCCTGGAGAGTATGTTGGAGAAGCTCAAACGTGATGGCCATCGGTGAGTTTCACAGTGAAGGTTGCAGTTATTTGACATGTTGAGAAAAACAGTTTTGAAATTATCTTTTAATTTTTTTATGGAAGTCAGGGAAGATCAAAATTTCCCCTTAACTTCTTAATCAACCTCAAACCTCATTAATGTTGAGTTCTAAATGTGTCTCTCCTTTTTATTTTTCAGTGTGTTGATTTTCTCCCAGATGACAAGGATGTTAGATGTTTTGGAAGACTTCTGTGAGGGCATGGGTTACAAATATGAAAGAATTGATGGTGGCATCACTGGTCAAGCTCGTCAAGAAGCCATTGATAGGGACCACCAACTAAGAATTATAATGTGTGATAGCAACTGTTGAGACAGAGTCATTATATGGTTTATTTACAATGTTTTCATCTCCCATACAGATTCAATGCTCCAGGTGCCCAGCAGTTTATTTTCTTATTGTCTACTCGTGCTGGTGGTTTAGGTATCAACTTGGCCACTGCAGATACTGTCATCATCTATGATTCTGATTGGAATCCACATAACGATATTCAAGCTTTCTCCAGAGCTCATCGTATTGGTCAGGCAAATAAGGTAAATTAAATGTAATAATAGTCTTAGTGTTACGGAATCCTTTGAAGTGTAGAATAAATATAGATCTTTGTCATGATTTATAGTTAAAAGAATTATTGACATTGAAATATTTACAGTATAGATCAGATTTTAATACCAGTGCATCATTTCAGTTTTATACCTAATTATACTGTATATATATGAATTATTCCAACAAATAAGTCTGGCCTTTATTCTTACAGGTGATGATTTACCGGTTTGTGACTCGTAACTCTGTTGAAGAAAGAGTCACACAGGTTGCTAAGAGAAAGATGATGTTGACTCACTTGGTTGTCCGTCCTGGAATGGGATCAAAAGCCACAAACTTCTCCAAACAAGAATTGGATGATATCTTGAGGTAAGCACATTTTTTGTCTTTTCTTTTGTAAATTTTTTAAGCTTTGCCATGTAGGTATATTTTGTTCTGACCAATGTGTTTCTTTAAAGTAAATGTCTTTGTATTTAAAAGGAGTTATGTGCAAGTAGACTTTATTTCCCTTTATTTGGTAAAAAGACATATGAATATTCTTTTGTAACTGTATACTTTCACAGGTTTGGTACAGAAGAACTTTTCAAAGAAGAGGAAGGCAAAGAGGATGAAGAATTTTGTAACCTACAAAAGAATTTCAAAGAAAAGAAGGTTTGCTATCCCATATGAATATTCTTTTGTAACTGTATACTTTCACAGGTTTGGTACAGAAGAACTTTTCAAAGAAGAGGAAGGCAAAGAGGATGAAGCTATCCATTATGATAACCAGGCTATTGAGGAACTCCTTGACCGTACAAAGGAGGGTATTGAACAGAAGGAGAACTGGGCTAATGAGTATCTCAGCTCTTTCAAGGTTGCTTCATATGTTACCAAAGAAGGGGAAGAGGTGAGTAGTTTTAGTTACAGTTTCAATGAAAATTATTCAGGTGAAAAGCTTTTTTCTACCCATTATGAAAAGTGCATATATAATAATGATTTGTGTTATTTCTACAGGAGGAAATGGAAGATGTTGAAGTTTTGAAGCAAGAAGCAGATAATACAGATTCCCTTTACTGGGTGTAATCGACTTTTTGATCATGCCATCACTTCAGAAATTGAATCATACTCTATAAGTTGATCAGACTACAACTCTGACTTCTCCATGCCATCTGACAATGATAATGATGATGAATTTGATGAAAAGAATGAAAGTAAGTGTTTTATATTTCATAGACATTGAGCTACTCTAAGTACATGAATGAAAAGATGAGGAAGATTATTTGTCTCCTGTTAGTATTACACACATATGTTATTGTAATTGTAATTTTAAGATACTTTTAATCTAAAACTTGCCCTCAGCTGAAGGAGGCCGTAGATCACGCCGTCGTGGTGACAGAGGTGACCGTGATCGTCCATTGCCGCCACTTCTTGCCCGAGTTGGAGGAAATATTGAAGTAAGATATTGGAGATACACACTTTTGATAAATGTGTAAAAGGGTGTACATGAATTGAACAAATTTGTGTCTGTTTATGTGTGTTCAGTGAATCTATTTAAGTATTATTGTAAAAATATTGTAGTAATTGATGTTATTATTATTACTTTTATAATTATTAATCAAATGATGTCCATGAATCTTGGCCATACCAGTTAGTTTTGTGGTTTTGGTTGTAAAACGTGGACAAGATCAATTTTAGAGGCATAGGAGTATTGGCTAAGTAAGGCCAAGACATAAAGGCCCTTTAAAACAGTTATATTATTCTATATAAAATTGATAGAAACTAGTATTTGTAATTAGATACTTAGCTTTACTTTTTGTATACAATAACAATTGTTTAATGTGCGATTATATTGACAGGTTCTGGGATTCAATGCCAGACAACGCAAGGCTTTCCTCAATGCAGTTATGCGTTATGGAATGCCTCCTCAAGAAGCTTTCAACTCTCAATGGTAGGTCTATAGGCAGTTAAACACTTTAGTATTAGTTTGATTCCTTTTGTTAAACTTTTGAATATTTTGAATATATCTACCCCCCCTTCTTGCAGGCTCGTTCATGACAGGTGGTCAAATGTGAGGCCAGTGAATGTCTTGCTACCTAGATTTGAATGCACCCTGTTTATGCAGTTATTCTAAGTTGTGGTGATTGTGGCCAACTGGTTGAAGACAGGCAATTAATTTTTCATATTGTTTGTTATTGCTCATATCAAAATACAAATATGGTTTCATTTTTAAAGGTTGGTACGAGACCTCCGAGGCAAGAGTGAGAAGTGCTTCAGAGCATACACATCTCTCTTCATGCGCCATTTGTGTGAGCCTGGTAATGACAATGCTGAAACATTTGCTGATGGAGTGCCTCGTGAAGGATTAAGCAGACAACACGTTCTCACCAGAATTGGAGTGATGTCACTCATTCGCAAAAAGGTATCACACTATATAAGCCATGTTATTGTTATTCGTCTGTTAGATAAAATCTTTTTACATTTCATGAAAACAAAATACAGTAAGGCTTTCATTTGTCTTAAAGCAGTTTGCATATATTATCAGTTCAAAGGTCTTTGTTAGTACTTGATACTCTTAACTTGGATGTGGTTGTCATCTAATTATACATTTTTATTATTAGATTTCAGAGTTTGAGACAATCAATGGCCATTACTCAATGCCAGAAGCTCTAAATAGGCCTGTTGAGCCAGCAGTAGTAGATGGTGGCAAGAGCAATGGTACTTCTGCTTCTGGTGAGTGATCTTATGTTTCATAATTGATACCTGATCCTTTTTGTCTTTATCTTTTTTCTTTTCTTTTTCTTCCCTGTTTCCTATTTTTGTAGTTGCATTTCTATAAACTTGTGTTTTCTCATATTGTAGGTTTGTTTGACAATACATAATTTTCTGTCCATCATAGGCACACCAGCAACAAGTGTAACTCCATCTCCTGCACCATCTGTGAAGGGAGAATCAGAAGACAAGGAAGAGGACAAAAAGGAAGAAGCTAAGAAAGAAGAAGACAAGAAGGCCGAAGATAAAGAAAAGAAGGATGAAAAGGAGACAGAAAAGGAAGAAGAAAAGAAGGAAGAGAAGGTAGAGAAGAAGGAGGAAGAGAAGACGGAAGGAGAAAAAGAAAAGGTAAATTTTGAATTGTAATCCTGTTTTAATTTTAACAAGTTTGTGATCAATGATTTCTCAGTGATCCATACCTTTTGCCCAAACATGTTGTAGCAGAGACCCCAAAATAATGAGGCATTTTTACCTCAACAGAAGGAGGAACCTGCTGAAACACCAGAAGTAAAGGCAGAGGAAGAAGAAAAGAAAGAAACAGAACAAACTGAGAAGACTGAGAAGCCTGAAGAGGAGAAGAAAGAGGAGCCAGAGAAGATGGAAGTAGAAGAGACCAAGAAGGAAGAAGAGAAGAAAGAGGAAGTGAAAATGGAAACTGAAGAAAAAGAACAGAAGGAAGGAGAACAAAAGACTGAAGAAAAGGAAGAGGCAAGTGAAGCAAATCTTTAATTTGATGAAATACTGATTTTATTTAGATTTATCTTGTACTAACTTAACTTAGAACCACGTAGTTGTCTTACTTTTCTTCGCCATAATTACATATTTTATTTGCAGGCTGAGGTCAAGACTGAAAAGGTTGAAAAGACAGAGGATGATAAGGAGACTGAAAAGAAGGAAGAAGTCAAGAAAGAAGAGGAAGAGAAGGAGGAGGAGAAAGACAAAGAGAAAGAAAAGGAGAAGGAAGGAGATAAAGACAAAGAAAAGGACAAAGATAAGAAGGAGGAGGATGATAAGAAGGATTCCAAGAAGAAGGATGTGGATTCCGTGGCAAAGAGAAAGTTCATGTTCAATATTGCTGACGGTGGATTCACTGAGCTGCACACACTGTGGCAAAATGAGGAGAAGGCAGCTGTTCCTGGCCGCGAGTATGAGATTTGGCACCGCAGGTAGGCTTTGAGTCCTGAATCAATGTACATTTTAAATTTTTGACTTGTATATCCAGTTGTTCCAAAAAAAATTATATATGACAATATAGGTTAGTAATATTTTATTTTTGCAGGCATGATTATTGGCTGCTTGCTGGCATTGTTACCCATGGGTATGGAAGGTGGCAAGACATCCAGAATGATGTCAGGTTTGCCATCATCAATGAGCCATTCAAGATGGATGTGGGCAAGGGTAATTTCTTGGAAATTAAAAACAAATTCCTTGCCAGAAGGTTCAAGGTAATATTTTATTAATGTATTTGTAATTTTTCTATTCTATTGTTTACTTTGTTGTAAATCATCCTTTATCAGGTTTAGTTTACTGTTGCCTATATATTTTCATATTTGTTTCCTGAAATGCCATGTATTATTATTTCCATTTTCTTCTTGCTCCTTTTTTTCTCTTCTTTCCTTTTCTTCTCTTTTTGTCCTCTCCTTTCTGGTAGTGAATTCCCGTGCAGTCTTCTGTCGTAAGGAGAAATTTGGCAAAAAATCAGATTTTGATAATTTTCCTATTCTCTTTTGGGACCAAGCAGCTGTTAGAGCAAGCACTGGTCATTGAGGAACAGCTGCGTCGTGCAGCATTCCTTAACTTACAACAGGATCCCCATCATCCTGCTTGCACCTTGAATGCTCGTTTCGCTGAAGTGGAATGTCTGGCCGAATCACACCAGCACCTCAGCAAGGAGTCCCTGGCTGGAAATAAGCCAGCTAATGCAGTGCTAAATAAGGTTAGATTTCATTAAGCTTGTGCTAAAAAAAAAAAAAAAAATTTACTACTGACATATTTCATTCAGTGCCTGTGAATATATATTACACTAATATTTTTAAATAGCTTATGATTTTTATTTGTCCATGAAATAGGTGCTGAACCAGCTTGAGGAGCTGCTGTCAGACATGAAATCTGATGTCACACGGTTACCTGCTTCCCTTGCCCGTATTCCCCCTGTGGCCCAGCGTCTCCAAATGTCTGAGCGTTCTATCCTATCTCGCCTGGCCTCAGGCGCGGGTAATGTGGACAAAAGCGCTCAAGGAGCAGGTGAGGGTTAGTGTTGCCAGAAATTCCTCTTCCTATTGATGGTTCAGGTTGTCTGGTTTTGGTGAAGTGTGTCATCAGCTTCAGTAAGTTGGTATTTATTACCCTTCCGCAAGGAGAGCATTCAATGTTAGAATGGTATGGTCAGAAATTTCCATTGGAAAATCTTTTCATCCTGCTTTTCTTTTATCCTGTGTTTTATTTTATTGTTAATGCTGGGGAAAATATTTATTTAGCTTCTTTGGTACATAGCAAGTTTTTTGTAATTTTGAATAGTTGTATTGCAAATTTTTAAATTATCAGTAGAGAAATTTATATAATTTAGTGAACTTTGTTTTGCACTATCCAACGGATTGCACAAAGCCTAGCGTTTTATTAGGTGTGCTGATTCCTTTTCATTTACTGATAAAACTGTTTGTTATGCCACATTTATACCAACATTGCTGCAGTTTTAATGTTTTGCTTTTTTATTCATGATTTTGGTCATAAATGTTTGCATAATTAACCCTCATGGTTTGTGGTGTATGATGTGTGATAGGTTTATTTTTTCAGTATTTACAGTATTATTTATTTTCATTATCCCTTACACTAATGATTTTGCAGTTCCAAGTTTAGATATGGTGGCCAAGATAACTGGATTATATTCTGCAGTCTTATTTTTAGATTAACACTCTTCAGAAGATTGAAATGTTTGGCAAGGCATGCATTTAGTGCAGTCATTACAGATTTGTCTTATAGGGAAGTTGTAAAATGAACAATCCAGCAGTGTTGGCAATTGCCTGTCAGAAGTAATTTTTAGTAAGGATTCTTTTCAAGAGATGTTTGTTGTATTGATTTTAATTATTTATTTGTTTGTTTCTTTGTCTAGTATTTATTGTTCCTCAATGTCAAAAATATTTTTTGTTTTTTCTCCAAAATGTCAGTTAGAATGCAGTGTTGTAAAGCTTAGCATCAGGAATGTTTGTTTTTTCCCAGTTCATTACTTCTATAATCAGTGAATTAAAGAATCCATTGTTAATATTTGGTTTTGTTTGCAGGTCAAATTTCTACCACATTCCCTGGTGGCTTCACTCCTACTGGTGCGCTGCCAACCCTGGGTAACGCCAACTTTGCTAACTTCCGACCCCAATATTCACTACCGGGAGCTGCTACAGGACCAGGTGCTGTGCAGGCTGCCTTCCCAGGTATCCCTCCCATGGCTGCCAACCCTGCCTCCAAGTAGACCCCTGCTGATGCTGCTGATGCTACTCCTGCTGCTACTGCTGCTCTGCGTGGCCCAGTGTGACACTAACCCAGCTCGGTGAGTGTGGCTGTCACTGGTGGTCAGGAGTAGCCACTGCTCCTCGAGGATGCCTAACCTATACATGGTGGAGGCTTGTTGTTGAGTTGAATATTGGCTTATCACATAACATTCATATGAAATGATGTATTTAAGATATATTTATGTAACTTCAAATTTTTGTAATCAGAGATAAAATCGCTAAAGTGTATTGACTTTGCTATACAAAGACCAGATATTAGAGGTATTTTGACCTCAAAACTGAAAAGAAGAAAAAAAAGTTTTCAAAATTGGCAAAGTTGGTTGGAAGACTCCTGACTGCCATCACAACTAAGCTGCCCGTAACCTCTGACTAAGGGAATGTGATTCATTTTATTTTTATTTACTTATTATTATTATTATTTTTTTTTTTTTTTTTTTCCATCACGTTTTTTTCCCATTTTCTTTTTGTTTCTTATTTTGTTTATTTTCCTTTTTGTTATTGTTTATTTTTATTTTTATTTTAGTATGTAGCTTTATATATTGCATGCCTCTTACAATAGTTGCTTGTTACCATAAGCCCATCATAATGCTGGTTTTGTGGATAAGCATGTTTCTCTAGTCTCCTTGTGCAAATATTTTCAGCTTCAGAGCAGGTTTCATATAGGTGTGTGAAAATATGTATTTAATATAATAATATATATATATATATATATATAATATATATATATATATATATATATATATATACATATAAGTTGAAATTGCTGCTTGGATATAAATGAATTGGGCAGGAGTTAAAAGAAAGGAAAAGGAAAAAAATAAGCAAGTGAAGTATGTAATTATTTGCCTATCCGAGATATGCTTATATTCTGTTACAGTAAGTGAATGTTTGCATTCAGTTTTTGTTGGTCTATTTTATGTTCTTTTTCTTTCTTTTAAATCACAATTGGTTTTCATTAGTATCACAAAATTAATGGTAAGGTTTTATGTATTCAGTTGGTCTCAGATGTGCAGGTATCATCTTGATTACAAAGACTGACCTGTTATATAGTGCTCCCATTTTTTCTGTATTTAACCAGGCCATTTTAATGTAATTTGATAATTACTTTGGAGAATTTCACTTATATTATTTGGACCATAAGGGGAAGTAAATTTGTGAATACAGTAAAACCTGAGATTGCTACTTTTTCCTTTTATTTTTAAAGTTAGGATTTTTGACTGACAGTTTGGCTGTACATTTTCATTGTTAAGGACAGTAAGCACATATATGTATGTTTTTTTAGGTAAATATGCAAAATAGATATCTAAAAAAGAAGTTTTCTCTTTCAGCTTTCTCTTTTCTTCAGCTTTTGAAAGACATTGTTAAACATCTTTTCCTATCTTGCTTTTCTTTTCTAATTTTCCTTTTATCCGTTTTTGTCCAGTTATCATATTGTAAATGCATATTTTCCAGTATCTTTCATATTCTATTTTGTACATCTTCAAAACAGTATATGTAAAAACACTAATTGTTAGTGTTATCTTATCAATATATACAAAATAAGCCACAAACTGTTTCCTGGACATTGTAAAAGAAGAGAATAGATTTTTAAAACAAGTTTTATGTATAAGTATGCCTTTTATAAGACTCAATTCCATTTCTATTCCCCCATGCACAAAAATATATAATAAAAAAGTAATTATACGTCTCAAAAGATCCACACATGCTGATTGATAAATATATATATAATCTTATTTATTTCAACATGCCATTATTATTCTAAATGCCCTTCCTGGCTGTCCTTAACTGCCTTCCGTGTGTAAATAACCAAGCATTTGCAAATGTAAACAAATTTTATGCACATGTAAAAGAAAAGAAAGAAAAAAATGCTTGCTTTGGCCAGCAGGAATTTGTTGGCGTGTATCAGTGGAGCTTAACTCGTAATAATTAGTTTGTTTGCTCAATGTTCTCAGCACTGAATTTTCTTGCAAATTTTCAGTTAATGAAACCAAGAAAAGTAGAAGACATTCCCTCCTCTGTTTCTAAAGCTCTGATCTTTGGAAAATAGATATATGAAGTAAAATGAAAATTTCACATACAGTATGGTGCTGCTCATCCTCAAGATGATTCCCTCGTACCATATCCACTGACCTACACATGGTTGGGTTTGTGTAAAGCAATAAAAAGGAACAAGAATTAATTAACCTTTGAATGAAAAAGCACTTGAAAAGAATTGCTTATATAGTCTAGATGGATGAAAAGTACATAAAAGAATAGTGTAATTTTACTTAAGGGGAAAAATTTTGATGCTGTTGAAAATATAACTGAAGTGAATATGCCATGTTTGAAGTGCCATGGGAAAAGCAACACTTGTTTCTTCTTCACTGAGCCATGAGCAAATTATTTTGTAGCTTTTATTTCTGTTGATATTTAACACTTTTCTTGAGTTCATGGAGACTTTCCTGTTCCCATCTCTGTAGATAGAGTTCTCTTTGTATTGTCAAATAAAATTTGAACATCTCTCTAACATAAACTATTGTACTTTTGATTATAAATAGCTTGACACTCCATAGGGCAAGACTAACATCTAATTGAAGTCATTAGCAGTCAGTTTGCATATTTTCCTCCATGTTTGCAAATATGAAGGCTATACTGCTAGTCTAATAGAATGTGCTATATGCCATATCAAGCATAAAACACTTTGTTCAAAATCAGTATTTAAAAGACAATTAAGATAAGAAAGGTAAACAAAGTCTTAGGAAATATAGAAAGTAAAAAGGGTTATCTATTAAAGATATTAGATGTGTAATTGGAATGGTAAGGGTTATTTTATTGATTATTAAATCATAATTGGAAGAGCCTTGGATTAAATGTAAAGTATTGCTGTTGTATTTATGTAAGTGTTCCTGCTTTTTTTCAGGATGAGTATTTTAGTGTATCTTACTTTATGTATAGTATGATTTGTCTTAAAGAAAGGTCTTTTGCAATTTTATGTTGTAATCAGTGTTTCTGCAAGGTGATGATTTATAACACAGGTGAATAGGTAAGGGCTATTAGATATTGCTTTGCTTCCTGTTGCTGCAACCATCCTTGATACGGTTATTCACACCTTAGTAACACCAAAATCTGTTATGGCTCAGGTTCACAGTTTATGCTTTATGGTCACTGCCATGATGCCTGAATTGTCTTGTGCACTAACTCAAGTTTTGCTAGTTCCTATCTCACCACTGATGCTTACTGCTTAAAACACCTGGGAGGGATGTTATTTTGTTTATGTATTTGTGATATTTTGATATTTGTAATTTTTTTAGGTATGAACTTTCTGGTCCAAATTTTACAACCACAACAAATGTGTCTTTATGTTAACATGTTCCTTTTTTCTTTTTTCTTTTTTTCTGAAAGAAAGAAAAGACGGTATACTTGCCTTTTTGTTGTGTTACTTTGGAGATAAAGTTCCTGAATCATTCCCAGTGGGCTTCTCAGGTAAGTAATCAAGCTGATGTAACATATGTCATTCCTCTTCAGGTGTGCCATCTGTGCAGGTGAGCAGCCTCCAGAGCCTGGGTGCAAGCCTTCACATGCTTGCTGCCTCCAACCCTCTCCTGGACCCACACTTGAGCATGCAGCAGCCCCCGACCTCCCATAGTGGGGCAATATCTGCTGCCACTCGAGCATCTCTTCTTCTTCACCAACAGCAACAGCAGCAACTCCAGCAGCATTCAGGAGATACAAAAAATCTGATATACTTGGATTAGAACCAAACATGGGATCGATGACTTGTACCACAACCAGATTTTATTTTTATTTGACTTATATTTTGTTTTATTTATTTATTTTGACCCTCCACCTAGAAATGTGCAGTCAGTTTAGTCATTCCGAGAGATTTAGGCAGATTTATTTGAATTTATGTAATCTCATTGATGTATAAGATACCTGTGGTAGATTTCCTAAGTGATCTCAAAGGTCTTTGTATCCACAAGATCTAGTTCTTACTTTAAAGGCTTAATGTAAGATTTTTATGTAATGTCAACTAAATGGTAACATAAAATACCATTAGAACTATCTGTTTCAGTAACCTTCTTGACAGAAATTGTGTGTTTTTGGTGTTATTGTTTTATTTAAGAGATTTGAAAGTGTTGATGAAATGGGTATTACTGCTCTAAATATTGCATAGTTTTATCTGGAATTGATCCATCTTACCCTGCCATATCCACTACCATATGCAGAGCATGTATCATATTCATGAAAGCCATCTTATTTACTTTTTATCCATTTGACTACTGTTATTTAAGTTATCCTTTTAAGCATTGTTTGCTAGTATCACCACTTCCAACTAAGGATTAATTCCCAAAACGAATAGTTCTTTAGCTGCAATTGACTTATCATCCATTGTGTGTGTGCTTATTCAACTTGATAATTTAAATAAACTGGGAAATCATGAAGCTTTCCCAAAATAGTCCTTGCTGAAGTATTTTTCAAGAAATCTATTGAAGTTTTCACAATGCATTTACAGAAACTTGCTATATGTAATACATAAGAAATGCTAGTAGGCTTCCCTTTGTGTTTGTATGTCGATGAGACTAGGTTTGAGCTAATTCTTCATCCTAGCATGGACTTACTTTTTAGCATCAACTTGTAGTACAAAATTCTTTTTACAAGCCTGAGTTTTGTATTGCAACATCTTGGAACATCCTTTCAGTATGATTGTATCTTACTCCATGGACACCCTTGCAAAATCACACACCTTTTCTTTTGACAACTTTGATTTAACATTCCTTTTGTCAATTCCTATCATAACCCATTTAATCCATAAACATTGCCTTATGAACCAAAAATAAGACATTTGATAAATGAACAAAAATCTTGTCATAGAGATATCAAGATGCTGTAGCAAGTACACAAAGCATAATCAGAATTTCCCAACTGAGTTGAGTCATCGTTGTTTAAAAAAATAAGGGTCCATCAGAATGGAAACGGGAGAACAATCCCCAACCATCAATTGCCTCATTGCCCATTAACCCCAGCCCCCTAGTCCATACGTTTCCGAAGCACTGGCGCATTGATCCCAGATCATCAAAATTGTTGAAAAAATGTATATAAAATGGGAGGAAACTCTTGACACCAGACCTCCAAGACAGAAAAAGAAAATTTTTTCATCAATCAAATGCTTTTTCTGTTCCTCTCAATTCCTTGCTCGTTTTCTTGGGATGGAGGCCATAGGAAACAGACTGAGGTCCAGTCTAGATCATCGTACCTCAGCCCAAACCTCAACTAATTTTGCATGTTTTTTCGTCTTTCCCTTTCCTTTTTTCCTTTTCTTCATCATCTGTCCACATCCTGAAGTGTGAGGGTTGTCCTGAAAGGATGAAAGGCTGGCTTTGGGTCGGTCCTGAACGGCATTTGTACTCCGTTTACTATTCCCTCTACCCTTTTCACTATCATACTAACCTACAGGGCTCTACAACCTTTGACATCTAACATATTTTGTCCTAATCATTAATAATTTTTTAACCTTTTTGCCACACAATGCTTAATCATAGTGCTGTGTGACCTTTCCTCATCTAGGGCTTTGCCCAAAAGCATCACCCTATTGCTGAATCGTGAATACATTGCTACTGACCTTTGATGTTGATGCCGAAGAAAAAAATACAATAAATAAATTTCTGTGTCTGTTCTGGTGTCAAGAATAACAACTGAATATGGGGGACAAAACTAATGACTTCTAAAGAAAAAATATACTACTAGTACCCACTTATTGAGATGAATTTTTAAGAGGCGAAGTCATTGCTACACTAGGGACATCTTGTAGACGTGTCACATATCGATTAACAAAGGATCTGTATGAAGCTTCACCTTTTCAAGATTGAGATCTTGAAGATGTAAGAGTAGAAGCATACTTCTGATCTTACTGTGCCGTAGGAGTACGACATGGATCGGCTTATTCAATTATCCTTATTAACTTGACGAAGTTGGGAGCATGGCCTATGTTAATCTGGACACAACCATAATGGCTCATTAGAATTTGTGATGAGGGGAGATCCAGAACTGTGGAGTAAATGAAATTAAGAGTTGGAAGAAAAATCTGAAGCAATTCCATGGATCGGTTATCCTTTTCTATTTCAAAAGCATATATAAGTGGATCTGTGGTTGCTGTTATATGGCATGAAAAAGTAGGTGCAAGCGACTGTAAATGGAATAAATCAGTTGCAAACTGAAAGAAAGTATTTGGAGGTAGATGCAGGTTTTGTTGTTGTGGGGGTGGGGCTTAGGAGACGGATACTGAGACCCAATGCAGGGTTCTCCCCTGCTTAGGGCCTCTGCCCTCAACTCAACTAATTGTGCATGGCCTTATCTCCCAGCTTTTTTTTGTTTCCGTCACTTCTCCAACCCTGAAAGGAAAGGCCGACTTTGTGCCAGTCCTGAACAGCCTGAGGGAACCATGGGAACGGTATTCCCCTATTTTAGTTGTCTAGCCCTTACCCAGAAGACAATCCTACTCTCCCAACTTCTTCAACTTCATTACCTCTACGCCTACGACCTTCTTCATGAAACACCCCACCCCAAATTATTTTGCCACTCTAAATCCAGACATTCCAATCTCCACCCAGTACCATCCCCTCCCCCCACTACCCGCAGTAGACATCCCCCTCCTACTTATATTCCTTCTACATCCCTTCCTCCTGCTCCCTCTCAACACAACCTAACCCCCTCAATTCCGACTACTACCGATATTCATCCTCCTGATACTACCGATATCCATCCTCCTCTTACTCACATTCCCCTTACACTCTTCCCTCCTACTCCCTCCCAACACAACCCATCCAACCCATGACACTTTGATTGGAGGTGATATTTTTGTAGTTTGAAAAGTAGACCCATAGAGGTATGAGTCTTGACTAATAACTCCTTTGGTACCTCGAATAAATGGTATAGAAATGTCCTTTCTTGTCTCCTCCACTACTGAATCGGCTAGTAATTTGTTGGTTCTGATTAATATTGAAGACGGAATTTTTTGAGGGCGGAGAAACCAGTGCCACTGAAGGCCCAAAGAATCTACCCATTGAGCCCATCATGTAGGCCAAGGCTCTTCCCAACCCAGGAGTCCGCCCAACTTGAAAGTCACTTTTTCCTGGACGAAAAAAACGAATTACGCCAGCGATTAATAAGTTCTCTTTCATTTTCTTGTATTGTATTATTTTTAAACGAAGTTGTTGCCTTTGAAGGTGCACCTTCCAGACTTTCAGAGTGACCCATATTTTTATGGGAAGAGCCTATTGTATAACTATTGATGTTACCGAGAAGTCAAGGAGCGCGTAGGAAAATTAGACCTAACTTTGGAAGTCAGTAATGTGGGAAGCGATAAACAGAAAGGAAATGTTGGGAATCTCAAGTTCCACTGGTTGTGGCATATCTTTAATCAGAGATCGAATCATCTGTTCATCTTCACAACATAGACGATGAAGCGGTATGTTGCATAAGAGATTTGATTTAATTGTCAAGAGATTCTTAGAAATCGTGCTTTTCCGTAGCTCTGGTCTTTTTCCCGCTACCTGTTCTTAATGTGACTTTACTAGTGGAATACTCTAAGTTGCAAGATTGGACACTACTGAGGCCTTCTTAAGAATCAAACCAGGATTCTGGGTAGTTTCTTTCGCTGACAATGATAAAAGTTCGCTAAGCATAGACATTAGTGATAATGTAATCGAGGACTATCGAACAGTGAAGTAGGATGTATGATCCGTCAATATGAATCTGTCATCTGATATTCTTAAGCTAGGAGAAAAATCCGCCTTGTGATATTTTGGAGAAGATGAGTATCAGGAAATGTTTGTTCAGAATTCAGAGGCCACTATAGTCTATACATAGTTGACACAGGCCCTGCTGGTGAACTAAGGTTAACAGCATACGTGTGTGCAGCGTGAAGAAGCCAACAAGTTTGTAATTCCTCCACAGATAATATATGCGAAATCTGAAAATGTGAAGTACTACGGGGCGAGGTCAGTTAGACTAGAAACGGACTAAGGGAGATTCAGCTGGTGGTACCATTACTAAAGAAATGGCTGACAATGCCTATGTCATGTCAATTGTAGCTGAAGCACGCCGAACAGATGAAATTTCTGGCGATATTGTCTTTGGTTGCCAGTATGCCGCTTTGAAGAAACGACTAACTCTCCATTTGTCAAGCACATTCTTCAACACCTGAGACGGAAAGGTAGTGATGAATATCAATACCTTATTAACTGGACCTCACTCAAGAAAGGTCATTTAGCACACCCGAAATTTCCTCCACACACTCGCCACTCAACTGTCTCCAGTCTGCAGTCGACTGTGATAAATGTAACTCCTGCCTATACAGCGTCACATCAGTTGCCATTCTCGTCCAGTCATTCTTCACGCTGACCTTTCCAGCTTCATGCGCGGCTGGCTCAGGATCAATCGACTGACTCCTATTACAACGCCTTGCCACCTGTCGAACCTTGTATTGTGTGATTGTACGGTCAACCTTCTGTGCCACATAAAGCATCCTATCAACTCCCATGAGGTACATTTTGTGAAGGTCTTCCCCACTGCGCAGCAGACGGTTTTTCACCTTTTCTGCCTCTTCCAGGACACTTAACAAGGCCTTCAATCTCGTCAACACATCTATTATGTTCTTCCCAGACAGAACAAAACACACTCATAACTCCATACTGAACTCCATAATCAACTCTTTCAGGTTCCACAAGCGGTGTTTCACGATCATCTCTGTGGTTCCTTTCGTCCGTACTCCGCCAACCAACCACTGTATCTGAATCCGTTCTAACCTTGATGTTTCGCAAACTCCACTTCAGACCCAAGTCGACACCTTTTAATACAGCGTCTAATTCCGCCACATTGATATGGTTATGGCCATTCTTCTTCCTTAACCATGCACCATCCTCATTGCCAGTCTCCAATATCAATCCAGTGGCAATGCTACTTGCGTCACATCAAACCACTCCCTTCTCCGACTTGTTCTACTCCCCATCTAACTGGATCGCAACTTTACTCTCCCTACTTTATTTTGCATCATCTCGATAGTCTCCTCTCGCACTTGGTATTCTCATCTCACAACCTCTACTCACCTATTCACATAACTGCAGGCCACCCTAAACCATTCTGCAGTGGGATAGTGACCCATCAATTTTCCGCATACGGAAAATAATTATCTTCTGCTAGTCTTCTTTCACTTCTGGTATCTCAATACCTCTCCTAAACATTAACTCCCTTTTTAACCATCTCCAATCTCAGACCCAATGCGGCACTTCTACCTTCAAGTGGCTCAGATTTTTCGTAACCAGTCCACACTGTTGCAGGTGCTCCACAACTCTTGACGCTGCAACCCTCATCTCGTCGACCAATACATCAGCGATATATGAATTCGTAGCGGCCACCATTCCATTTCCTTTGCTTAACACTATCCTCGGGATCTCTTGTCATATAATTCACGGTGCTGAGTGCTGAGCACAATCCAAACCCAAACCTAGTTAAACCACACTGCGCAGTGCTATATGGATTTGTAGATAGGCCGACTTACCGAGATCCCGCACCGAGGCGAATTCATCAGTCCACTTTTCCACCTCCCTGTCAAACTCTTCTCTAACAAGCTCTGTCATTGCGTGCTCACAACAATCCATAATGTTCTTCAAGATTGGAGGCTCTCCTTTCATAAGTCACTCCACAACCCGCGTTGTGCCGCTGAATTCTGCACGGTTCGGCCTACCATTCATTAACAGCCTTTAGTCACTTTCTTGGGTTCTTCAACTTCCATTGGCTCTACCATATCCTCTTTCACCTGCACATCCTCCACGGCCATATAAAATCCTTAAAGCTTTCTTCCACGTTTTCCACCTGACATGCTGGATGTTCCCTATACCACTCTTCCATCCCTAATCATCACACAACCACCTAGTCGACTAATTACACTCCTTCCCTATTTCCCTTATGTCGATCCCAATCAATCACTTTAGAAAGCACAATATCCTCAGTTTCCAGTCGGATGTCTTATTCAATCAACTTTACTTTCTCTTTTCATTGGTACCATCACATTCAATTTCTTTCCCATCAACCATCCCTAGTCCTTTGCCTTTCTTGTTACATTTCCCTACTAATCTAGAGGCACATATTATGTCCGAACAACCAGTCAACCAGGGTCATCAGCTTACTTCTCACCAAAACCTCAACTACCAGTAGGGATCCTAGAAGCACCTTTAACAGTCCAAGTGGGTAACTTCCGGCTCAACAGCTACCCCGCAGCCGTTTTCCTGGTCATGACGACTTGCTATATGACCTTCCTTTTCACAAGAGTAACATCTTTAGGCAGGTCTTAGCTTTCTATACTTTCTTGCCAATGCGGACCCTCACATCTGAAGTTTCTCTAAGTTCTACTATGAGATCCACGATAGTCGAACTGGCCATCGTCTCACTGTGTCGGTCCTCCAGCTGCAACCGACACGACTGCTTGACTTCCATTCCCTGGGGCTACACACTCAATGATACATAGATAAATTCCAACTCGTCTAAGAATCTGAATCGTCTCTTCCAAACCTAGCGTTAGATATATTCCTGATTGAATATTTCTCGATCTGTGGTGAAGAAACGCGAGTTAACAAATGTTGCGTTTTATATAGCTCTTTCTAAAGAGCCTCTTCATGACAAGAACTGCACGCTCTTACCTTCTTGTGGCAAAAACATCCCTGCCCATCCCGATACCACTGTAATCTTTCTCAGCCTTCCAATAAGCCTCAAATGTAAAGATCATCCCTTGAGAGAATGAAGCTAGCCTTCAATTCATTTGCTCCATTATCACCTATGGTCCGATCGAAAAACAAGATACTACTTTTTCATCTAAGATATCAAGAGCCAACGGCATACATCCAGAATAGACTAAAATACTAGCAGCAAATCTTGATAACAATTATAGTACAATATTGCCCTTGTCAGCCTTTATTAGCCAGTCCGCCCAAGCGTACATAGTATATCATTCTGCTTCCACATTATGATAGTGACATATCATATTTCAGGCTACCTCAATGTCCCCTTACCGACTAAGTAATATACTATCTGTCTTGATGCATCGTCGTAGTAAAATAATGATATAATAAAAAATCGAGTCTTATATGCAGTTGCCACCTTGCTATCCGCGTAACCATTATCGTCTCCATGATGCTGGCCCACACAACCAACCAATAAATCAACAGTGCTCAACGACCTAGTCCGCAGAGCGATAGACGTCCACACCTTACTGGAAGCATTACAAAGCTCTACTTTTCACACAGCCATTCTGTTGACAACAAAACAAAATTCGACTTCCGCCGCACTTCTTCTCAAGGCTTCTGCGTACCGACCAGCAACACGCTTGAGTCAATACAGCGTTGAAGGTCCACAGTCCTTCTTCGGAGAAAGTTACCAATTCTTTTTAAAATAGCTAATCGAACAGATACATACATCTGTTATATTTAATTATATTATAACGTAGTAGATCACGTATACTATAAATATTATTATGTAATATAATATCTATGGTATAATATAGTATAATATATAATAAGGAATTCAATATATGTGTGTGCTGGCTGGGT
>NW_020869807.1:37096-42096 GCF_003789085.1 Penaeus vannamei | reverse complement strand
CTTCATTGTCTACCCCCTCCCTCCACATTACTACTATTCATCTTTTTTTTTTGTCCTCCTCCCCACTATACTATTTCACCCCACATCACCCCATCTTCCTCCTGCCCTCGTCCTTCTACTCCAGACTGTAGAGTATTTTTCTTGCGCAGGGAATATTATATTTCTCATGTGTGGAAAAAATAATTTTGTCTACATTTGTGCGGACAGATCTACGGATGGATGATGAAGCAAGTGCGCGGAAAGGCCAAAAGAATTTTATGGGCGGAAGATGATAAGAAAAGAAAAGAAAAGAAAGAAAGAAAGAAAGGGAAAAAAAAAAAAAAAAAAAAAAAAAAAAAAAAAAACTTAAGTGTGAAAGTTACCTGAGAACTACATCTGCACAGACAGAACTTGATCAAATAATTTTTGCGCAGGGAATGCATTCCCCATACTTTCTCTTCCTGCAATATTTCCGAAAGGAAGTAGGCAAAGTTTCCTTTCACAGTCGTTTTGATTGTTCACACCTTGTCAGTCCCAAGCTTGTGCACTGTCTACCTTGACTGACCTTACTGGCAAACCTATTCTTGCCAAACCTCACTCCTCTCTTAATACTTTTACTGGAATTTTTTTCCATATAACCTACTGATTGTCCTATGTAAGACAAGAATCAGGCAGACTGAAAATAACCTACTTGCATGTCTTGTTGACTATAATGTTGTGGCAGTACAGTGCTGCACTATTCCACCAATATCTCCAAGATTAGCTTCCATAGACATGACCTCCCCTTTGAAGTTTATATTGGTGGTGGCCTGCCCTTTCTGACCATAGTGACCCCTTCCTCGTCAATGTCAGAAATGTTGATTGCCTTTCACATTCATGTAGGTGTGCCAGTTGTGGTGGCTCCCATAATGTATTATACTGGAGCTGCCCTGCCTATAAACTCAAATGCATTTATCAGATGTTCATTCCTTAAACACACAATGTGATCGATTTTACCATATACCTACCATAGTTTCATTAGAAATACATGGTACAACCATACTTGCGCATCGCTGCCTTCTCCTGGCAAATTTGACAGTTCTGTTGTCACAGTTCTTGTTTGTTCCAAAGGTAAAGGTTTTTTACAGTGATATTTGCGTTTCTGAATTTTTCCAATTTTGCAGTGAAATCGATCTCACTGAAATTGTCCCCTCAACTTTAAGGTAAACTCATTTTGTATTTCTAAATATAGTCAGTGGTGATTTAGAGGCACCGGAAGGAAACTTAGACAATTGGGTGGGGGTTTGGGGGCAAAGCTGCCGTTAGGGAAATACGGCAATCGGGAGGGGGTTAGTACGGTTTTATTGTTTCACTCGCTCGTTCGTTCACGCAACACTGTGGCTGAATATTCTCTCGGGTTTTTACATTTTCCACATTCTTTGTCATCTGAAATACTATCCTTGGCTCGGATTTTCAGTTTCCCACATTCTTTTGTTTTTTAAAATGCATGGTATGAACGAAATCACCCCCCCCCCCCACACACACACACACACACAAACCAACATTGTTGGTGGGAGTCGGGGACTTCGTCTCTGATGGATGCGGTCCTATCGTAAACATTTACCCTTCCTTATACTTCACCACTTTCCCCAGCCCCCTTATATCATTCCCTGTTTCTTCTCCTGCTACTTCTCCAACAGTTATCTCTGCCTGTATTACTTGTTGATTGTTTCATAATAGCTCTTTTGCCAGTTTTCCTTAAACAGTGTTCCTATTGCTTCCCCAGTCACACATGCACTCCATTTCATTCAATCGCTCTATGCCCTCAGCCCTCTCCTTTACTAATCTCCAATTTACTTCATTTGCACCCTCTCTTTACCCTTTTCACTATCATACTTTCCTATAATACCCTTTAACCTTTCACATCAAACACATTTAATCCTAATTGTTAACTCAGTTTTACCTTTTTCGTCACAGCACTTTACCATACTGCTATCTTTATTGCTGATTTTTTCTGTTATTTATTTTTATATATTTTTTATTTACTCAATTAATTTATTTGTTTTTGTATTTTGTATTTTTTATTTTCTTTCTTTTCTTTCTTTTTTTCTTTCTGCCTTCCTTCCTTCCTCCCTCCCTTCCTCTGCACATCTGTTACTTGCTAAGATTGGGTGTGTGAATGTGAAGAACAATTGTTTTTATTTTATTTTATTTTACTTTTTTTTTTCTTTTTCTTCTTCTTCTTCTTCTTCTTCTTCTTCTTCTTCTTCTTTTTTCTTTCCAGGTAATTCATGACAGAAGGAATTAAGACACTGATATAAACTTTATTGGTGCCACTAGACTGCATATGACCTTTACTGTCAGTTTACAGTAGTTTTGGTAGTTTCAGTAGTTTCAGCTGACATTGGCTAACAATATTAGGTCGGGAGAGCATTAATTTCTCTTTCTTCTTTTTTCCCCATCTTATATAGATATTAGAGTCAACAAAAGTGATGATAGTAGTAATGATATAGTTTCATTGGATGACACAAATGAGTGTATGGAATGGTTACATGATTATATTTGAGACACTTTTCTTAAGGCATTTCCTGCACAAATTATAAATAGAAACGGTACATAACAGGATTCAGAGATCAACACTTTTACTGAGTTGCTTGTCATATTTACATATTGAGGATAAGTTCTACAATGACTGTATAACTCATTACTGCAATATCTCAAATATTTCATGTATTAGTACACACCTGTAAAACTATAATTTTCTAATGATCAGTGCCTTATTTTACACATTTATATATTATTATAGACTACCTCTTCGACATGTTTCATCAATTATTTATATAATTTTTTACAATGAATTTCAATGTTTGCACATTCCTTGTCAAATGTTGGCAAGTTCAAATATCATAGTGGTTATGCAGAGGAAATAGAGATTAGTAACCATCAAGTGTCCCAAGTGTCAAAAGAAATGTAGCTAAATATCAAGCAATTCAGACAATCACCAGAACCAAAGGTATGTGGTTTCAGTGAACAAAGTATATGTAGAAAGTATTCTAAGATTTATTTATTATATTTGCAGTACCAAAATTGTATCTTCTGTCTGTTTTGCATCTTTTACCCAGCGGGCAAGAACCTTGTTAGGCAGTTAGGTTGGGTGTATGGTTAGAACATATTGTATGAAGGCCATGAGAGTCCAAGGGGCAGAAACCCCTAGTTAAGGATTATATGGCCAGTTTGTATTGTATGAATACCACAGGGGTCCAGGGAGCTTTTCCCCATCTTTTGTAGGCAGTTAGGTTAGTTATATGGCTAGAAGGTATTGTATAATGCCTGCAGAAGTCTAGGATGCAGAGTCACCTGTCTAAAGATCATACTACAGAAGTGCATTGCATAAGGACATATTGATTAGGGAGGTCCTAGGGCAGTGCCTCCTAGCTGGGGGGGGACAAGTGAAACATAGTTA
Source organism: Penaeus vannamei (assembly GCF_003789085.1). Lineage (NCBI taxonomy): Eukaryota > Metazoa > Arthropoda > Malacostraca > Decapoda > Penaeidae > Penaeus > Penaeus vannamei. The sequence goes on along the minus strand of NW_020869807.1, from coordinate 38,675 downwards.
GGACATACTGACTACAGGGTCCCTCTTGACGTTTATGCCCATATTTTTGGTGGAAAGATTGATTGGATGCATGTTTTTAAAAATTGAGCATGTCAGATGGTAGACATTCAATGATGCTGTTTTGTGTGATATTTTTACAAATTTTTGTTTTGTATTTATTCTCATTCAGCCTTTTTTACCCTGTAATTTTCCTGATATATGTCATGCCCTCCATTATCATATGGACTATTATGTCAGAGTTGTTGGCTAATGAGATTCCTTCTCATCAAACTAAATATTATAGATATTATTGTGTGTGAAAGTCTGATTGTCATATATGAAAATTTTACCATAGTAATTTGCAGTGAGGCAAAATGAAATATGCTTATCCAGATTTTGCAGTTGGAAGTATATTAGAGGAATCATAGGATAGTATGTAAATTTGCAAGTCAGCAGTTCCTTGTTGCGAATGAGACTTTAGGGCTTATTAATGTTATGAAGGTGTGTGACTCCACATCTCCCAGGTATTAACCTACTATAGTCAGAATGGCAAAAAAAATTATATACTGTTTTTTTTTTTTTTTTTTTTTTTTTTTTTTGTTTATTTATAGTCTTTAGACAGATGGCTCCTCAAGTGCAAAATCACCAAGAATTAACACTACATATCTCAATTAACAATTAAAACACTACACTACATATATATATATATATATATATATAATTATATATATATATACATACACACACATATACATATACATATACATATACACATACACACACATATGTATATATATAAATATATAATATATATATATATATATATATATATATATATATATATATAATCATAAGTATGTCTTTACACGTGGCATAATTCATACGTATATATAACTATTCTATTTGTCATACCTAGTTAGAGCTTGCATGGGAAAGAGGAGAAGAAAAGAGAATGATATCAGGTTACAGAGACGAGAGATGATACCAGAGATAAATATAGCCAACAGAGAGAGATAGATACAGATGAGAAAGGACATAGATCATGAAGAGATAGTAAGAGATAGATACGTAATCGATAGAATATGAATGAGTAGGGAGTGATAGAGTAATATAGTATATAATCAGCAAACTATGAAGAGCAGAGCAGACAGAGGCAAGATGAACAGATAGAGTATATATAGTATAATATATATTATCATACAAAGTATCAGATATAGATGAGAATAGATTATATGATATATGATAACAGAGAAATATATATTTGTATTTGAGTATACAAATAGATTATTTTAAATAGTATTAGATGAGAAGTAAGAGATATAGTAGTAGAGTAGAAGATGAGATGTATGTCAGTATAGTAGTAGTAAGAAGATGATGTGATGGCTGACTAGTGTGAGATCAGAGAGTAGATTCCGATAGAGAGAATGAGACAGTAGAGAGAGAGAGTATAGATGAAAAGATGAATAGAGAGAGAGAAGAGATAAGATAGTATCAACTTAGAGAGTATGTAATGATGACTAGAATATGATGTATGAAAGTCTTTTGTGGTGTAAAGAAAGAGAGAAGAGGATAGAGATAGATAGAGTATGAGGGTAACAGA
>NW_020869807.1:30000-31974 GCF_003789085.1 Penaeus vannamei | reverse complement strand
CACGCCTCTCACATCGGTCGCTTGGCTTACTCTGGATCGCTTAATTAAATATAATGTATATAGTGCTAAGCCTGTACAATACTGTCCACAGGCGACGCCTAAAAAAGATCTATCTGTGCTCAAATACCGTTTTTTTTAAAGACTATTGATATCAAAACATCCTGTGTCTCTTGACTCATTAATATCAATGAATTAACTGAAGTTGCTTACTGAGTCACTATGGGGAAACTGTGAATCAGTGGAGTATTGAACGTGCAGGCAATTTTGAGAAATGGAAAACATATGATTTCCGAATACTGCGAGGGCCGGTGACTCGAACAGCCAGACAGGCACGTGGTTGAGGGAAGCGGGTTTTGAAAAGGTTTGTTCATCGAAATGCTCGTAAACTAAACATGGTTTGAGTGAAAATGCCCAGAAATTTTGTGGATTTAAGGTCTTATCAAATTTGCGTCTATCATCGATTGCAGAGCGAAAAATGACTATTTTGCGTCTCCATCGAGTACTGAACGAAAAGTGACTCGAGACAATATATCAATAGTTTCATAAATTGCTTAAACATTTACATCCCCAGCTGCTGGAACCCATTTGCTTTCCCAGGTTAAAATAAAGGACCATTCAGTTTGCCGAAGCGTATCTTAATGCTGAATACCATTAAACGATTTTCCGCCGAACAATGCTTGAACAATCATACCCGGATCTCCATTCCAAAGAGATTCCAGAAAAAAAGCACATGGAACTTCAGAAAAAAATATGAAGTAACTGTGCTATTCTGGCCTCGAAAATCGGCCTGGGTTGCAGGTCAGGAACTTCATACAGCTACATATGAGGTGTTCGTTCACTGTTTAATAGCTCGTAGTTTGTTCACAAATATTTGAATACAACTGAATGCAGATTTTTTTTTGTGAACGGAGATTTATATTACCGCAAGGGGCTTCAAAGGAAGTCAATTCGACAAAAATGTAGTGTCGGTTAGGATTTCACAGTCTGAAAGGAAAGTGCAAAGCTATTATTATTATTTATTTATCTATTTTATCTTTATAATCTCCTAGGCTCTGGGCCGCCTCAGGTCGGGCGCAAGCTACAGAATGGCACGTGGGCAGCCGTGGCCCTGGCCCGAGGTGGCGCCGAAGGGACTACGCCGCGGGCCTGAGGGTGATACGAGCTGCATCCCGGCGACTCTGCTGTAGGACGACGACGCTCGCGGTCTCCTTCGGTGGGCCTTCTGCAAATTTATTCCTGCCATTCTCATAGTGTGTGGGCACAACATCATAGTATATACATATTATCATACCTATATTATACATATACTATAATATATATAACCTATATTATATACCCTATATAGTCTGCTACTGTATGTATGTTTTATATCATATACTATATATATATATATAATCATATACTATAATACAATAGCTAATAATCACATATACTATACTATATACTATACTATACTACTATCATATACTATACCTATACTACTATATATATACATACACATAAATGTAATATCTACTCTATCTATAGTACCTATATAGTATATTATCTATATATATATACTACTATATACTACTATATATAATACTACTATATACTACTACCGATATACATAATCACATATATATATACCCTATTACTTAGCTATATACTAATATTATATTAGTATATACTACTATATTATAGTATATATATATACCTGTGTGTGTCGTGCGTGCCTGGTGTGTGTGTGGTGTGTGTATGTGGTGTGTGTGTGTCGCTTGTGCGTGTGGTTATCAGTTATCTGCGAAGAGATATAACGCCAATGTGAATTGCAGTCCCCGGAGAAAGCACCACCAGACACTGTGAATGATAAAGCTGCCAACTTAACAGATAACGCCTTCCCTTGATATCTATGTGCGATAGGTTCATCATGGTCACATTCATGTACATACGAACATGTGCGTAATTCCTAGTGTAAGTAGAAACATCTGAACG
>NW_020869807.1:12500-17500 GCF_003789085.1 Penaeus vannamei | reverse complement strand
AATTCCTTTCCTCTTATTCAGTTTATTCTTATTCTTTCCTTTCTCGCCTGTTTCCTTCTCCCTTCCCCCTTTAGCCTCCTTCCCTCTCCTGTTTCTCTAGCTAGTTTCCCTCCCCTCCTTTTTTCTTTAACCATGTTTTTCCTTCTTCCTCTCCATTAGTCACTTTCTCCCTCCCTTTAGCCACTTTTTCCTCTCCCTCTCCTTTCCTTCTCCCTAGCCCTTTTCCACTTTCTCCCTCTCCTCCTTTAACCACTTTCTCCTCTCCTTCCCTCCTTCCTTAGCCACTTTCTCCCTCTCCCTTAGCCACTTCCTCTCCTCCTCCCTTTAGCCACTTCCTCCCTCTCCTCCTCCCTTTAGCCACTTCCTCCCTCTATTCCTCCCTTTAGCCACTCCTCCTTTAGCCAATTCTCCCTCTTCTTCCTCCTTTAGCCACTTTCTCCCTCTATTCCTCCATTTAGCCACTTTCTCCTCTCGCCTCTCCCTTTAGCCACCTCCTCACTCTTTCCACTTTCTCCTCTTCCTCCCTTTAGCCACTTTCTCCTCTTTCTCCACCCTCCTCCCTTTAGCCACTTCTCCCTCTTCCTCCCTTTACCACTTTCTCCCTCTCTTCCTCCCTTTATCCACTTTCTCCCTCTTTCCTCCCTTTAGCCACTTTCTCCCTCTCCTCCTCCTTTACCACTTTCTCCCTCTTCCTCCCTTTATCCCTTTCCCTTCCTCTCCTCCTCTTTCTCCACTTTCTCCCTCTCCCTCCTCCCTTTAGCCACTTTCTCCCTCTATTCCTCCTTTACCACTTTCTCCCTTCCTCCCTTTACCACTTTCTCCTCTCCTTCCTTTCCACAATCCACTTTTTCCCTCTCCCTCTTCCCCTTTAGCCACTTTCTCCCTCTCCTCTCCTTTACCATTTCTCTCCTCTCCTCCTTTAACCATTTTCTCCCTCTTCCTCCCTTTACCCTTTCTCCCTCTCCCTCCCTTTAGCCACTTCCTCCCTCTTCCTCCTCCGTCGCAGCGAAATACCTCCAGCAGGACAAAGGAAAGACCGTGATCGCAGGAGGACAGTTGGAACAGGAGAGTCTAGGGCGGGGGTACCCTGGGGGGGGGGCATGGGACGCTTTAGGGGGTCCCAGGGAGCAATATGAAAATTATGACCGAAATAATCTGGATTCATTTTCCACTTACATTGCTTACGGTTAATTATTCTGTCGTATATCAATATTTTGTGAACTTTTCCCCATAGTGTTCTTGTCTTGTAGTTATTGGCACCGCTGCACTATTCATAACTAGTAATAACTGAATCTGGGAAGATGACAGGCACTGAACGGGGACATGGAGATGGTCATGTATTGGTGAGGGGTCAGACAATGGAAACGGTTGGGAAGCACTGGTCTGGCACTTAATGGCCGGCAGTTTGATTACGAGTTCGTGGGAGATCGGGTCGTCGTTTGTGTTCTTGTACACACACTCACACACACACACACACACACACACACACACACACACACACCTTCCCTCGCCTTTTCGTACCCAAACAAGCGTGTTTTCATCCGTAAAACGTGAAATTAGTAACTGATTGACTGGGTACAGGGGGCTGATACACCTCCAAATGGACATGCACACGCGTACACACGCAAAGGAACACACACATACAACCATTTTAGGATATTCTTGAATGTCACTATATCGACATAGTCCACACTTGATTAACTATTATACATTTTTCCTTTTTAATTCAGTGCGAAAAACTACTTTCTTTAACAGACTCGAGCTATAGACTCCTACAAGTACAGGGGTGTACGCACTCACGTCTTCTCCTAAGTACTTCCAGAGAAATTCACCGATTGTAATAGAGCGGCGCAGCGGGAGGGTGCGCAAAGTAGCGGGGTCTTATCACGGCTGTTGAGGTTATTCTTGTTATCGAAATTTCCTAGATAATCGCTCAGCATATAACCTCTTAGCTGGAATGATTCACGAGGGGGAACTTGTGGGAAAGATATAAGCATGACGATCTCCGAGAATTGCTTCTTACCTTTAAATACCATTACTTATGCTCTAAGATGAAACCCAGTCTCGGGGAATTCTTCGAGAGCTGAGGAATGTGGTATTTATCACTTACTTATGTTTCCTTCAGTTTACATTTTATCATTCTTTGGCGATGAAGCAAACACATCGCAGAGTCCAGAGGTCAGAATCCCGTCTCTGCCACACATTTGTTCTCGTCTAAACAACATACAACTGTTGTAGGCAAACACACAGTCAGTCCTCTTGGTTAAAACTACGATGCTCTCTTCAAGACAATGGCCATAAGCTTTCAGTCACATCGTAGGCTTTGTCCGATGGAAAAAATGACACTTCTGGGAAGATAATGGCCTGGCGTAGTCTTTTGAAAGAAGACATAGCTCCTGGGAAGGCTTGCATATAGCCTCCAGCAAGCGCTGATGGATTGCCCTTCCGAGAATACCTTTTATGTCTAGCAGAGTATACAAATGCGCCGTACAAACGTACACGGCTGTGGAACATCCTGCGTTGCCTGTTCTACGCTGTTATTTCCCTCGTTATCATTATACTTCGTATACAAAATGATCTATGAGCAGCTTAAGGCCCTCTTTCCCTCATTCGCAATACAAATCGCTTGAGTGTAATGAATAGAAGACAAGAAAAAGAAACGAGAAGGGTGAAGGGAAAAGAAGAAAAAGAAGATAAAGAGGAGGGGGAGGAGGAGGAGGAGGAGGGGGGGGGCACCAGCGAGCGGAGAGCGGCGAGGCAGTCCCGCTTTACCGAGAATTTCAGTCTCTCTATAAGCGTGGACGAGGCCGCTGTGGCAGAGGGGCTCTGGCGAGGGGCGATGCGTGGCGGGCTCAGTCCTCGCCGAGCCACGGTGGAGCGCGTACGAGACTAGTCGCTCGCCATCAGCCAGTGCACGCTTCTCCTCCAGGAATGGATCTTGTGCTTCAGCTCTATTTCGACGAGATTGATATCCACTCGAGAAGTTACGCGGGTGTACCAAAGTGTCTTGTGTAAAGCATCCGACAAACAAAGCTATTAAGATAAGAGATTCTATATTTCTTTAGAGAGAATACTACTACTATTACTACGGAAAACAAGAAGAAAAAAACACAAACAAGTGTTTATCGATTAATCAAAGTGCTTCCCAAGGGATTTCTCAATACTGTAGTGCCATGTGCATCAAATCAAAATATTCTTAGAGACGCATCTGACCAGTTGACAAGGGAAAGATTGTCACCCGGAGCAGCTAACGTCGAAACTGCCTCCAAAGTGCCCACATTCTCTGGATCTTACTTTTCCTGTTAAGGTGAGTAGTATTGAAAGAAGATACAGTGCAGTTTTGTATTTGTGTTGTGTATTCGTAACATTAGAAGGTAGTTATCAGTCACTAATAGTTTTTTTTTCTATTTTTTTTTTATTTGGTGATTATTTCTTCCGGCAAAGCCATGCCTTCACTCCGCCATCCGCCTGGCAGCACGCGGATTTCCACGGGTGCAAAAACTCCCGCACTGTCATCTCGTTAAAAGGAGGTTCTTGCGGAACACCTACTCCGTGTCCCCCTTAATGCGTTGGAAGACTTCATTGACTTCATCCGGTCGGACATCAAATTCCTTAAGATTTATCGATTTTCACCAAGAGTCTGTCCTCTTTACTCTCTGTTTCGCCCAACTTTAAGAGGACCTTGCTTCTTGGGACGCCGAGATCTTGAGCTTTTCTTCCGTCACCTCCTTCGCCTTGGATGATCTCTCTCTCCTACCCAGACGTCTCCATCTCCCTACCTCCTCCTCGTTGATGCTTCACTCGTGTGCGTCTTCACATTTCCCTCCTTTTTTGCTCTCTTCTTTCCTCCCATCCTCTTTGTCTTTCTCCTTCCCTCCCCCTGTCTACTTTATTCCCTCCTCCCATCGTACGATACTTGGTATGAAAACCAGGTACCTCAGGCAAGAGGGTGTTGGGAAAGAAAGCAAGATGTCGGCAGGGAGACAAAGAGCTCCTCCTCCTCTCTCCCTCTCCCTTCCTCCTCCTCCTCCTCCTCCTCCATAGTCCCCGTGCAACACTTCTGAGAAATGAGCCCTCGATGATGGGGGAAGAGGCGGTGGTTGAAGGACTTGGGGAGGGGAGGGGGAGGTGGGGTGCGGGGGGAGGAGGGAGTGGAGGGGCGGGAAGGAGACGCTCATGTTAGATGGGGTTATGGAGAGGTTGATGCTAGAGGTGAAGTGTGTGGAGAGAGAGAGAGAGAGAGAGAGAGAGAGAGAGAGAAGAGAGAGAGAGAGAGAGAGAGAGAGAGAGAGAGAGAGAGAGAGAGAGAGAGAGAGAGAGAGAGAAGGGTACATGATGGTGAGTGGGATTGTTTATAATAAGCAGACGGAACGAAAAATGAATGTAAAGGATATGAGCGAGCAGAAGGAAAGGCAGATAGTGGAGGCTAAAGATAGAACGTGATGCCTCCAGCGCACAGATAAGAATTTGATGAAAGGTAATAATGGCAGAGGACTGAAGACATGCCTGGTACGGACATGGAACGCAAGATCTTAACAATTTGCGTAGATATGTGCGCTGCCTAGTTCATTCTGTCCGTTTGTCTACGACTCGTCTTCGCGCATCAGCGACCTCTTATCGCGTTTAATACATGAACGAATCAACTCTTATCATTCACTGAAACTGCAATGGTAAAACGTAGCGAAGAGGAAACGAGCGACACGAAACAAGCAAAGAACATCCTCTCCCTCCTTTTTTTCAGTCTCATTCATGGAAATCCGTCATTTACTGACACATCAAAATTTCACAGGATTTCGGTCGTTTTCCAAAACTTGACAAACTCGCCTGGCGTGTTCTGAACAAAGCCCAGTGGAAGGGGGGCCCCTCATTACGTATTTCACGGGACTTTGCATTACGTCATATTACAGTGATCGCAAGAATAACCATTGCATTTGGCTATCACTATTTATATAAAACGCACACCTGTCTGACGTAACACCTCGCATCAAGCTCAGAATCTG
>NW_020869807.1:0-5000 GCF_003789085.1 Penaeus vannamei | reverse complement strand
GTACACAGGGAAGGAGCTTCTGGGTAGCAAGCACAAGTGTACAAGTCATATCAGCATTGTGAAGGAGGACCTCCCCATTCCTCGTGCAGGAGGGGGAGGGCGCCCTTCGTGTATCCGAGCTTCCTTCCTCTCGTGACCGCCCACACTGAGGGTTTCTCTCCCCTGTGTGACGGAGGTTCTGTGTCATAGGGACATGAATGTGAAGGTTTAAAGAAGGAAACGTTTTCATTTTGATCGTCAAGATGTCTTCTCTCGTGGAACTAAATTTACCAGAATCAAATTCATTGAATGTGATGGTCGTGAACAAAAGTCTATGTGTGATGTTTGTTACATGTGGACTATGCTAATGTTATTTCTGTGTACATTACTTTCTAAGCCAAAAACCTCATCGGTTGACATGAAAGGTCAAAATGTCACGATGACCAGAAGGAAATTTCATACTTTCATTTTGGTGAAGAGTTGTAGCAAATGTCATGGAAAATAAAAGAAATTATTTTTGTGTACACGTTTGACTGGCCAGCTGTGTTTGTTTCTACGAGTTATGCAAAATAATGTAGACTTGTTTCGATCTCATAGGAACAACAACCAAGTGTCTTCATTTTAGCTCCCAGTCGGAAAAAAAAACTTGTCCAATGGCATGCCTATGACCTTGTCAAATTCACCTGACCAAAAACATTAGTCATTTTTTGATAATGTAAACTAGTTTTGTTTTATGTTTACTTAAGTTGTCATCACTTACAGTTGTTGTATTAATTCACATTAAACTCATTTTGATTATGCTGTTTACCTCATCGTGTACAGAATACGCTCCTGATGGATGCCATGTTTTAAAAAACCATGGAGTAAAATGTATTTGTGTACGTTACCATACCCAATGTGAATAAATATATTTTGGCAAAACACTCTTTTCATTCCTCCCAATTGCGAGACAAAGCTTAATCATTGGAAGACGATACAATGATTTGGCAAATATGAAGTATAACAATAACAAAAAAAAAAAAAAACACGGAGCCACTTCTACTTGGAAGTTAATGAGATGAAAACTTTTAAAAAGTGAAAGTAAATGAATAAAAAAGTAATAAAAACGATCAAGAGCAGTGTGGAGCTCACGTTGCCTGTATTGCAATGGAAATGACGGAAATTCTTGCCTTGCCCGAAAGCAGTTCGTCAAATGATAAAACTTAAAAGATTTTGTAACCACGATCAAGACTTCCAGATTTATGAAGACAATTTACAGTGAATTAAGCAATCGGGGGTTGATATAATTATATACAAAAAATATTATAAGTAGTAATGAGAATGGAAAAAGATAAAATCTCGGGCAAAAGAAAACAACTTCAGCAACATTGCAATGGTGTTGCTAACGTACGGGAATTTGAGCTTCAGCAGCAAAATATCATTTCTATTTTTCCAGGCGTTTTAAAGCTGTCCACTTCATCATCAGTACTAAGGGAAACAAAACAGAGACCGGAAAAATAAAGAAAATTAGCTACAAATACAACGCGAAACAAAACAAAGAAAAATGATATAGACACAGTCGTAATATTGATACAAAGCAGTCACTTTCCATATATGGATGTCCTTTTTCCGCCACTGTACACCAACAAGGATCCCTCCCCTCCCCCCCCCCCCCCCCCCCCCGCTTCAAGCACGCCAGATGCCCCCAGGCTCCACCCCAGGCCCCGCCCCCAGACCCCGCCCCGCGCGCAGCGCCTTTTCTCGCAGCGTCCGTTCCCTGAAGACAGCTCGACGTCACCGCCTTTCCGGGCATCGGCTCCCACGCTCTCTTCGGCCGGGGGGGGGGGGGTTATTAATGTTAAAGAGGAGACACTTATTTTCGGAGATCTCTGCGTAGGATCTTATTAATGTAGGTGACATGAGTTAATGTCTTGCTTTTTTCCCCCTTTTTTTCTCCTTTTTATTCTTTCTTAATTCTTTCCTGTAGAGGCGTATTCACTGATCGATATCACTGACTTGACAGATTATCCTGTTTTCTATGCATTACGGAGGCTCTAGCAAATACACAAATGAATACACAAATACCTAAACGACGACACACAAACACACCCACACACGCACACGTACTCGCACACGCAAACGCACACACACATACACATGCACGCGCACCCACAGTACAGGGAGGAAGACGGCTGCCTCGCACTACGGCCATATGGGCTGTGGGCGATAGGATTTCGTGTTGCATTTTCGCAAACGTAAAAACAGGGATACAGTCGCCCACTTTGCATGATTTCAAAGGAGTTCCAGGACACAGTCTGTCGCCAAGCCAAGGATATTACGCAGCCAAGATGCGGCAGGCAATGTCCTGGAATTCTGTTTTTGTTATCCGTTCCTTCGTTTCAACGTTCGTCTTGCGACCGTTTTCTTTGATTCCTGGATCACGACTGCATACCCATTTTCTTTTTTCTTTTTTATCCTTTATCGACCGCAGGGGATGTGCTTTTTCGCCGATGATTCTTTGTCCTTCAACGAGTCTTTCTATTAGCTTTATCATATGTCTTATGCTCTTCCGTCTCCGAGAGTATAAGAGGTTTAAAACCAAAGTGAAAAAATCCCATTTTCTACGAGTGGCTTCGCTTCAAACCCTCACTCACGCCGCCATCGCTACTCCCCCCCCCCCCACGGCCCCTGCATACCCTCGCGGCAACGCCTCCATTCCCGTTGGAATTTAAGGAATCCAGGTTCATTGAAACGGCATGAATACATGTTTTTCAAACGGGCAGAATTATTATTACCTGTGCTTTCTGCCGTTGCAACGTCAGCTCGGAAGGGGGGCGCAAGGACCGACGAAGAGCTAGTCTGAATCCGGGGGAATTTTCTATATTTACTTCGGAATATGATAGAGATAACAATGGATGCTAACGTCATAAAAAGAGAGAAAAAAAATAATGTAGTAAGATCATTAGTAGTAATAATGTTCACAGCTTTATAGGTTTAAATTTGTATGTCTATATCTTTATCTCTATATATTTAAATGTTTAAACATTCATATCGTAGCAGCACGACCTTACAACCTGCGGCATAGTTTCCCAGGTTGGGTCACACAAGGCCACACACATATATATATTATATATATATATATATATATATATATATATATATATAATTATATATATATATATAATTTTTTTTTTTATTTTTTGTGAATAAATAAAAAAAGTACACAGCCTTGTCCTTGCACCTCACCATCAGCCGCTGTTCGACGACTCAATGCCAAGACCTGATTGGATGACACGGACACCTCACAGCTCGCCCATTGGACTGCAGGCTCCCCTAGTTTCCAGGTAGCTAGCACAGTACTTAAGACCCAGCCTTCCCCCCCCCCCCCCAAAAAAAAAAGAATAAGATAATAAAAAACGACCCAAATCAGCATCCCTCGATCCTCCAACTGACCTCAGCAAGCAGCCTTAGCCGATGGGGAGCCAGTAGGTTGTCAGCTTTTCCGTAACAGCATTCTTGCCGTTCTCTCAACATCAGATGATAAAGAAACCGGATATAAATAATGATATTGGAGACTATAATAAACGGATGAATATTAGATTACAGTTACAGTGTGTAGGATCAAAGTCTGGTGATTATAAGATTCACTGCGTTACTTTCTTGTTTACTGCATGCATAAAACAATATACAATGAATACATTACCAGGCCAGTAATGTAACACTCAACAACATAAAATGTACCTGCATCTCTTTATAGAAAATGTATCAGATGTATAACTTGAGTAAATCCGACATTGAACCTGTAAACTTGATTTATCTACAAAGTATACGACTATTCATAGTGAATGTGTTGTAGGGCAGAAGGTTTAAAGTCACCATGGGAGTGTGGCTCTGCCTTTGATGATGCCTAGCTGGAAGACGCAGCTGAAGTGACATCGGATAAAATTTCCGCCGCCAAAAACGTTCACTCCGCCACATCATATCCGTTCATACCAGGAAAGTTTCGTCAATTCCCATGTCTGATTTATTTGAACTTGGTAAAATATCTCCTTTTTGTTTTAAACACTTTTCTTTTGCACCAAAACATCCGTAGTCATACAAAATAACAAAAATACGGCTCCCTGGAAAGAAAAAATCCGTTGTGACGTCACCATCCGTCGGTCGTCTTTTGTTTCCGTTTAGCAGACGAATTTCCGTAGAATTCCAGCCCTTCTCACCGACTCCCCCGTAGATCTGCATCCACCTTCAGTATCCAGCCATACTCGTGGGAACTCATACCCACATCAATCACTCCCTTAAAAGATAACACACCAGTCAAAGGACAGATGCAAACCATCCGCCATAATATATGTTTAAATGCCTGTATGTTTAATTAAACAGTTTACATGTTTATGTATTTAAAAGTTTATATGCTTATATATTCAAAAGTATATATGTTGATATGTTTCAGTAACGTTTAACCGTTTAAACTTTTCAAACGTTCATGTTCATGATAATGATGATGGCACTAAGAATGATAAAGATAATGGGAATAGTCATAGTGATAATAATGATAATAATAGTAATGATAGAAATAATAATAAAATAATAATAAATAATAATAATAATAATAATATATAAAATATTATACATCATCATCATCATCATCATCATCAATCAAGATCATAAGAATAATCTAGAATAATCATAAGAATAATATATAAGGAATAATCATAAGAATAATCAATAAGAATAATCATAAGAATAATCATAAGAATAATCATAAGAAATAATCATAAGAATAATAAGATAAGTAAGAATAAATCATAATCATAATCATCATAACACAATAGTAATAGTAATAATAATAATAGTAATAATACAATAACAATAGGGATATAATAATAACGATAATATAAATAATAACGATTTTGATATTTTGGATAATGGTAACAATGACAAAACTAACGATGATGTTAATGATAACAGAAACAATAATAATAGTGATAATAACAGTAATAATAAAAATGATGATAATGAAAAAATGATGAATATGATGTTAA
>NW_020869806.1:975093-1000168 GCF_003789085.1 Penaeus vannamei | reverse complement strand
AGAGAGAGAGAGAGAGAGAGAGAGAGAGAGACGACGAGAGAGGAGAGAGAGAGAGAGAGAGAGAGAGAGAGAGGGAAAGAGAGAGCGAGAGAGAGAGAGAGAAGCGAGAGAGAAGAGAAGAGAGGCAGAGGAGAGAGAGAAGAGAAGAGAGAGGAGAGAGAGGAGAGAGTATAGAGAGAAGCGAGAGAGAAGAGAGAAGAGAGAGAAAGAGAGAGAAGAGAGGAAGAGAGAGAGAGAGAGAGAGAGAGTTGGAGAGAGGGAAAGAGAGAGGGGAGAGGAGAAGAGAGAGAGAGAAGATGAGAGAGTATAGAGAGAGAGGAGAGAGAGAAGAGGAGAAGAGAGGAGAGAAGGAGAGAAGAGAGTAGGTAAGTGGAGAGAGAGAGAGTAGAGAAGGAAAGACAGAGAAAGACAGAGAGAGAATGAGAGAACGAGAGAGCGATGAAGAGAGAGAGAAGAGTGTGTGTGTGTAGTTGATGTGATGTGTGTAGTGTAGTGTCTGTGGTGTTGTGGTCGAGTGATGTGTGAATGCGATGTGTGATAATACCATGCCACACACTCGATCACAGGTACACACATCACATACATTAGATGGCTATCAGACAGGCGAAACAACCATGAAGCAACACATCCGGACACACTGGCCGCCATTCGCACGCACTGCATGTTCACAGATGCTGTAATTCCCCAACAGGATGTCCTTCAAGCCATGGCTCGTGGCAAACACTTCGAGAATTACTTGTAACGATTTAGAAATAAAAAGCAAATGAAAGCCTTATTATTCGGATAGAAGGGAGAGAGAAGAGAGAGGAGAGAAGAGGAGAGAGAGAGAGAGAGAGAGAGAGAGAGAGAGAGAAGAGAGAGAAGAGAGAGAAGAGAGAGAGAGAAGAAGGGAGAGAGAGAAGAGAGAGAGGAGAAGAGAGAGAGAGGAGAGAAGAGAGAGAGAGAGAGAGGAGAGAGAGAAGAGAGAGGGAGAGAGAGGAGAGGAAAGAGTAAATGAAGTGATTTATGAGTGGGATATAATATATATAAGTATATATATAAGGAAATATAAATATAATATATTGATATATATATAGTATAGGGATGCTTTATGTATAGGACGTATATAGTGTGATGTAATGTAATGTAATGTATGTATTATGTATGTAGTGTATGTATGTCATGGAAATGATTTATGTAGATGTGATATAGGAGGGAAAAGAGAGTATGAGATAATAATGAAGGATATATATAGTATATATATATATATATAATAGTTATATGGTAATAGTAAGTAAGGAGTATATATATATAATATAGGTACTAAGTAGTAGAATAAATAGTATAGGTAGAAGCACTAGCACATGGTTGGGTGTGTGTGGTGTGTGTGTATATAATATATAGGTTAATAGAGGTATAATATATAGTATATATATATATATATATAAATGTATAGAAGATATTATATAGGATATTTATATATATAATAATTATATATATATTATATATGTATGGTATGTAATGTATGTATGTTAATATGTATGTATACACACAGATGACCAACACACACACACAGGGTGGCACACATGACGGCACACACACACACAAGCAGCTCACATGAAACATGGAGGGAGCAGCACAGCATAGGGAGGGGACGACCGACAACATATAATATGAAACAATAATAGTATATGTAATATATAAGTATATATATATATAGTAGTATAGATAACTAGTGAGGTAGTAAAGAGGAGAGAGAGGAGATTGGAGAGAGAGAGAGGAGATAGATTGTATAGAGTTATGAGAGTTATGGGCCTGGTAGTAGGGTGAGAAGCCTGAGCAGAGAAGAGAGTGTAGAGACCTGAGAAAGAGAGAAGAGAGAATTGCAGAGATGAGAGTATAAAGTTGAGGAAAGAGAGGAGTGAGAGAGAGAGAGAGGGATGATTGAGGCAGAGAGAGAGAGTTGAGAGAGAGTACGTTATGTGAGAGAAAGAGAGAGAGAGAGGTAGTAGATTGAGAGGGAGAGAGAGAGAGAGAGAGCAGTAGAGAGAGAGAGAGAGAGAAGGAGAGAGAGAGAGAGAAAGAGGAGCAGAGAAGGAGAGAGTGAGTGAGAAATTAGAGAGAGAACTGAGATGAGAGAGAGAGAGAGAGAGATGTAGTATGAGAGAGAGAGAGAGGAGACGAGGATGGAGAGAGAGAGGAAGAGAGGAGAGAGGAGTAGAAAGAGAGGAGAGACGAGAGAGAAGAAGAAGAGAGGGAGAGAGGGAGCAGTGGAGACGCAGAGCAGAAGACCATAGAAAACCAAGGTGGGTTAGGTTACACCCACACGCACAGCAGCACCACACCGACACCCCACACACAAACATAAAACAACACACACCACACACACAGCACACACACACACACACACACACACACACACCCCACACACACACACACCCACACCACAAACACAGCACACAACACACACACACACACACACATCACACAGCACAAAACACAGCGGGCATAAGATAGACAACTGCAGACCTTACCGAAGTGTAGACATAAAGTATGGAGAAAGAGCACTAGAGAGATAAGAGAAGAGAAGAGAAGAGAAAGAGAGAGAGAGAGGAGGAGAGAGAGAGAGTAGGAGAGAGAGGGAGAAGAAGAGAGAGAGAGAGGAGAGAGGAGAGAGAGATAAGAGAGAAGAGAGAGAGAGAGAGAGAGAGAGAGAGAGAGAGAGAGAGAGAGAGAGAGAGAGAGAGAGAGAGAGAGAGAGAGAGAGAGGAAAGAGAGAGAGAGAAGAGAGACGAGAGAGAGAGAGAGAGAAAGATTCTTGACACGTACACGCCGGCGAATAGTGTGTGCTGCGGTGCATGTGTGCGTTTGTAGGCGCACATTTACATACGTTTGTTCTTTTGCTTTGCAATAAATCCCTGTACATTCAAAGGTACGTTCAATTTGGGAATATCCAAAATTGAATGGACAACTAAAAAGCTACATAACACATAGATAATATACAAGTTTACCCTTAAATCCGCAGATTAGAAATATTTGTTTTCTCTGGTTCCGAATTGGGTAGGTCCGTTTTCTTTGAAACTTTCGTAAACAAGAAGAGCGAAAAGAAAACGGGGCTTTATTATCTTGTGTCTTCTTCCTTGCACTCTTTATCACCGTTATTCTCTCCCATATCTTACGTTTAGAGAGGCTGGAAAGGAGAAGGGAGAAAAGCAGAACAAGAAGAAGAACCAGAGAAACTAAAACAAGAAAAAGAGTCAGAAGAAAAAAGGAGGAGAAGAGAAGTGACGGAAACAGGAAAGAAAATTGTGAAGGAAAAATTTGTACGAGAAATTAACAGGAAAAAGGGGCAAAGAAGCAGAGAAAGAGAGAAACGCCGATAATCCCCAAACAGTGTATGAGAAGAAGGAGTGATGATGAAGGCGAGAACTAAGAGAGTTTGGGAGAAGAGGGACAAAATCCTTGTGATGGTGGCTTTGCTTTTCCAACTCGTGCCTTCCTCGGCTGTCACACACGGGGAGGTGAGACGGCCTGTCGGGCCTGTCTGCTGGGCTGTCTGCTGAGCTGTCGGCTGTCTACAAGGGTGTCGGGCTGCCTGCTTGTGCGCCTGTCTGTCTGGCTGTCTCAGAGGGGATAATGTTACCGAGAGCCCAGTCTGGAATCCAGGGGCCGGATTCACTAACATACGATCGTAACGCATTTACCAGCGGTCATTTGCCATTGCGTGTACCAGTCATGGCAAAGTGGTATTCATGAAAAAATGGTAATTCGGATATGCTGAGTTACAATCGTAAATCGACTCATTCTCATTGGTAGCCAACAGAGGGCTCTAGTAAAGCAATTCCACCAATCAGCGAGCGCCATACATTATCTTTTAGATTCCTACAGCCAATCACGTTACATGTAAACAGAACTAACACAGCGAGATTGTTTAAATAATTGTCAGAGCTAAAACACCATTTAAGCACAGGTAGAAAAAAGAATATATTTATTTGATTACATCCATCATGTTAGATATATTTATTTACTATAGACACACCAATACAAACACTTGTATTAATATATTATTGTTAACTCAAACCAAAGAGACAGGCCAAACAGCATTTTATTTATATATTTTTCATCATTGCCAGTTTATATATCAGCAAGGTAGTTTTTTCTATAGCATTTGTAATAATTATGTCAGAGATTTTTTTTTACAGTTCACTTAATTATCGGTTCCATGCATTCTAGTATAATATAGGCCTATAAGTTTACGAGAATTTGTGTGGATTTTATTCTTGCTAGTTTCATGTGAAACTTTTTTTCACTATGTCTGCATTGTGACATCTGTTTGCCATCATATTAGTTATATCAGGTGTAAAAACAAACCCAAAACTTTGCATAGATATTGATTTTCTGACGAGATAACGTGATGACATCGTCTTCCCAGAAGTTAACAGTGCTCTGACCACTGGTAAAATTTACCATGGTAACTCCAATGGCAAGTTGTTAGTGAATACCACCACTGTCTGTTTACCATGGTAACTATAGTTACCAGTGATTTTACCATCGTAAGTGCATTAGTGAATCTGGGCCCAGGCTTGTAATTTTACACAATAACTTCTCATTACGAATTTGACGATTTTGATATCGATGGATTCCTCTTATTCTCTGCTATCCAGATATGTATAAATTATTGCATAGCAAGATACCCATTACCAGGGAAATTGTGAGGTAAAGAATGAGTAATATACACAGAATCACGCACAATATTGTCTTATGCAGGGGGCTGCACACCCTTTGACCTCTTCATGGAGGGCTGCCGTCTCCCAACCCCGGCGATGGAAAACCAAGAATCCTCCTCTTATTCATGGCACGTTGTACAACCAATATGTGGGAGTGCCCGATGCTAAGTCTGACACTCTCCTGCTATGAATATGTGGAGGATTCTTGGTTTTCCTGGGTGGAGGTTGGGGGTTGCATAATATCAGAAATATTGTGACTGATTCTGTGGATATCAATCATATTTTACTCTGTAATTTCACTGGTACCTTTCATGCCCTCCCCTGCTATCAGGGCCCAGAATATATTTGGATACTAGAGTGAGAGGAATCCATCAGTACCAAAATTACTGTAATCATTTATGAAAAGCTAATGTATGGAATTACAATGAGGCTTTCTTTCTAAAGTTTGTACCTTAGCATATATTACCCGTCTTTAATATCAATGGCATATTTTGGCATATAGGTATGTAGTATTTGGAAAACTGGCTTGGCATGTATCAAACTGGTCTTGATGTACATCTCTGGCGGACAGGAATCATTGATTCCAGTATGGCTGAGAGCAATGCACAGAGATAGAGGAAAATGGGCACTGCAGTCTTATAGAGCATAAGAAATAGAATCATAAACAATGCAGCTACAGCTGCTGTGGCCTCATATTTACTGCCAAATACCAAAGATATCTGCTACATATCACCATTCAGATTCTACATCCACAACACCCACACTCAGCCAGAGTTCTTGATATCCGTTTTTTATAAGTTGTCATGAAGTTCTAATAAAGGGGGGGGGGTACATGGGGCTTACCCCTTATCTAAGGAATAAATAGAAAGTGGGAAAGGTTAGGTTTGATTTATGGGGTTTGCATGATACTCTGGTTATGGGACTTAGTCTCTGGAGGGTGCATCACTCTTAATAACATATCTTGTATGTATGATTCTTGAATGTAGGGATGCACACAGCTGAGATTTTGTGATGTTTATGGCCTCCATTCTTTTAGTGCTTTGGCAAAGGTCAACATACCTCCACTTCTTTTATTAGGACAGATTGAGCTTAGACTAGTTTCTCAGATTGCTTTCTTTGGCTAGTGGTGCCGCTTCATCAATTTAAGGACACAACCCTACTGATATATATATAATATATATATTATATATATATATATATGTATAAATATTTATATATAGTATATATATATATATATATGTATAATATATATATATATTATATATGTATAAAGGTTATATATATTATAAATATATATGTATAAATATTAATTTCTCATTTAATATTTCTACTCTCTTTTTTCTGCGTACTATTTGCTTCTAGTGTCTTCTGTCTGCCTGTCTAGTCAGTCTTACCCCCCATATGTTTCGCTTATTAGTATCTACATCTCTCTCTCTCTCTCTCTCTCTACCTACTCCTCTCTCTCTCTCGTCTCTCTCTCCTCTCTCTCTCTCATTACTCTCTTCTCTTCCTCTCTTCTCCTCTCTCTTTTACCACCTTACTACATTGTCACAGTGTCATTACAACGAAAACACTGAAAATTCTGAAACCTTCATCTCCTCTTGTATTAATGCCACAATGTTTCCATCAATCAATTTCTATCAGCTTACTTCATGGCGGCATAGCAGCGGACACGCAATGTCCACCGGTGCTATCCTGCGTGCTAAGGCGGCTGCTGCGTAAACTTACAGGTCCTCTGTGATGTTACGTCCATCCCACTCACAGGTCAGGACAGAAGGATCGCAATGAAACTCTGTGATTAATATCGTACCGATTTAGAATTATGATCTCATATCTTTCACGTATCAATCTCTCGGAAAATACAATGTTTATACAATAAAATCAACCTTATTAGATATGAATAAATTGTATAGGAGATACATAAATGGTTATTGACATTGTGGATTACACTTAAGTACCGGTTATCACTATTTTACCATATAAGCAATAATTGATTACCACCGGAAAAACGTGTAAGTCAGAAATAACGACAATACAGATAACAATATGACACAAGACTAGTAATTTACAATTTCGAATAGCCTTATCATACCATCTACATATCAACAATAGCACATAAGACAATATACCAACAGTGACACCGATTTAATCCAATACTATAACCAATATTGATAGAGGCTCTTCTATTCCTAACATTAACCCTCAAATTAAGAAACATAATGACCATAACAAGTGACCACCATTAGCCAATAAGTCGCACTGGATTATTAAGGCATTATTGCATTGCGCGAATAACTTATGCACACGCCTAGTCGACTCTCCAATGACACAGCGTAACACCCACGACTACAGCCCCCTTCCTCATACCTCCCTCAATCCACGAGTCGTGTAACGGACGAGAATGTAATCTGAATGACAAAATAAATATACGGTGTTATCAGGATAGGGAACAAACAATAACATTCAATCAATTAATAAGTATATGTTATGCAATAAGAACGGAATACAGTGGAAAGCTATCAGTAGAAATACAGCATTTCGAATAAAACCAAATGAACATTATGTGTTTTATGCTGCGCCGGTATCTCTAACGCAATACGCATATATACTACTATAACTTACCATAATAAGTCAAATAATCCATATATTACATACTAATAATACATTTAATACATATCATTACTATACTACTAATATACAATATAATAATATATATAATAATATATTATATATATATATATATTAATATATATAATATATTATATTTTTTTTTTTTTTTACTTTTTTCTTTCTTAATATCAAGTTAGAAGAGACTGTAATGATGTTTCTATATAAAAAACTAAATAACATAAGGAAACAAAAGTTAGTTCACAATCAAGATCAATGAACATATTAACCATATTAATAATTCCCTACAGTAACTGATACACCTTTCCACTAGAATCAGCTACGAATGAAGATATCATGTCACCGTGGAGTCATAGTCAATCGCTCAAGCTTGACGAGATATTATTCTATCCGAGCATTATGGCATGTTAGTTGATGATTTTTATAATTAGTACATTGTGTATGCTTTGAAAGTTGTTTTGGTAATATTTACTTTATAATGTTATCATTTCACAGGACCTTTTACCTCTGGCGTGTTGTTGATAGTGGGGTGCTGTGTGTGTGTGTGTTGAGTGTTTGTTAGTGTGTGTGTGTGTGTGTGTGTATTGAATTGTGTGTGTTGGTGTATTCGCGCTGTATTTACTAGTACGTGTAAATAACCAACAAATATGTTGGCATTTTTTACGAATCTACTCTTAGAATCTCACAAAACCTTTCAGATTATTATATATAGACTTGCATGCTTAAACCAATCCACAACTTTATTCTACTTTCTCTGTCCTGGCATATGACTCTATGTAACCTCCGCGTGAACAGTACATACTTAACTCAAGAAGTACAGTTCTCGTCAATGTCATATACGAATACTATGTGTTCCGTGTGCGGCGGGCTCTCCAAAGGTCTGCCAGCCAAGATTGAGATGTACGTCACAAATACCTATCAATCAGTATCAGATGATAATCGTTTATAATTTACCTACCTCCTTTATTTATTTCACTATATATACGTTCCCCTATTAGGCATTCGATACTTCTCTTCCGACGCGGGGTTTATATACTCATATGGTGATACGATGGTCTTCTCTAGCCGTACTGGACTTGGATGACGTGCATCATGCAGTAATATATCTATTTCTCGTAATACACTTTGCGCTGTGTATGATTTTTTCAACTACGACATACTCTCAAGCCGATTGTCTGTTGATCCCATGCTCCTCGCATCCGCCACAGACCATAGGAGACCTACGTCCGTTCTCGCCGCGCTCGCCATAAGTGGTTCTGATTTATACATCCTTGTCGCTCTCAAGTCTATAAGGGAACCCCACCCTCATTGTACATTACACTATGTAACGTGTGGTGCGTGACAACGATAGCGACGTAGAGAATGATATTAACGGTTTCCTATTGATATTATATTGTTTTTGCCTAATTTAAATACATTAGTTCTTACTAGATTTTTTGATAGATAGATATTTCAACACACACACACATCACACACAACACCTCATCATAACTAACAACTAACACCACATACACACACACAACACACACAAATCACACATACACACACATCAACACACACACATCAACACACACATACACACAGTATACACAAACACACAGCACACACACACACACACACACACACACACACACAACAAGCATATCCAACACACACACTAATCATACACTAGCACATCATCAACATCAACACATCACAATGGTATGCATAAATACACATACACATGTATATTATATTAATATATAGAACACACACACACACTATGTATATTATATATTATATTATGTATAAATATATATATATGTGAATATATATTA
This sequence comes from Penaeus vannamei, assembly GCF_003789085.1. Lineage (NCBI taxonomy): Eukaryota > Metazoa > Arthropoda > Malacostraca > Decapoda > Penaeidae > Penaeus > Penaeus vannamei. Next base: position 991,017 of record NW_020869806.1, on the reverse strand, counting down.
TATATATTAAATATATATATATTTATTATAATTATAGTATATATTATAATTAATATATATACATACTATTAATATGATATAGTGGTATATTATATATATAATAATATAAATATATGTATGTTGTATGTATATCTATATATTCAACATATCATAGAGGACTTCTCGTAGCGTTGACTCAGCAAACAGCTATGGCTACTATGCTAATATGTTATAACCTTTCATCTACGGCCTTTTCGTAGAATGTGTCAGCTATATAAAGTAACTGTCATCACAGCACCACCCCCTCTGGGACCACTGCCGTTGTCCGTGTAACCCAAAGGTAGATATATATAGTAGTAAATGGAATAGGAGATGTAAAAGAAAGCAACGGAACAAATTCAAGAAAAAGCTAGGTTGATAGTAAGTAATAGAGAGGAGATGAAGAGAGATAATAAGACGTAATGATCTAGGAATAGATGAAAGTGAAGAGGGAAACGGGAAAAGATGATCATATATTATTACATGTTATATATGTATACTTTTTTTTTTATAAAATTAATTTTGCATTCTTAAGAATGAGTATACTGCAAATCCTGTGGCCAGTACAATTTTGGTTGTTATAGTAAAGGGAAAAGAGACAGCCCAGAATTATATACGTGTTTAGACGTTCTTGCAGGATTGACGTTTAGAAGAAAAAAAGTTTGTAGACATCTCCGATGAGAACCTTGTGTGAATAAGTAGCAGGTACGTATAGCAAATTGTCAGAGGAAAATTTGTGAAGTATTAATAATTGAGAGAGGATTAGATGAGGTTGATTATTCAAATATCATCTCATGATACTAATAAGAATTATTATTAGGTCTCAATTTATTATTATTATTATTTTTGTTTTTCTTGGACCTTACACAAACAGGAGTGTGCAGACCTAGTTAAAAGTATTTCAGAATTTTATTATATTCTGTATCACAGTGTATGATGTTTTTTGGACTTTACTAGTCACTGAATATTGATATAGTTTGAGACTTTATTTCTGAACTCGTTTGTAAAACAATATTTTTGAAATTTATCATAGATATGCAAGTAGAAGAAAAAGAAGTTACAAGATAACATAGCAACAGCGAGGCAGGAAAGCTAAAGAGAATCGCTCATACATAGTGAGACCAGCGTAAATTCACACCTATTTTCTCACGACAGCTGACGCAGAGACCATCCACTTAAATAGATGCTAACAGCCCGCAATTCCTCTCCTTGGTCCAGATTAAAGTCGGGTCCTTATAGAGGCACCTGCGGTCGTGTGCAAACGTTTTCCAACGATAGAGCGGCCCTTCGCTCATCTGTCTGGCCGAGGAAATTCGGACTTGGCGAACATTATGTGTTATGGTTAGGCCATTTGATTTCGGCTCGCTATTTGTAGGGCTTTTTACCGTCACGCCTGTGAGCCCCACACATGAGTTAGAGAGAATGTGGTGTGCTCAAGCCTCGGTTGCCGCTCTTGTTGGTATTAGTATATGTATGCGTCTCTCTGGTGTGCTGATGGCGAGCTAATGCGCATTCGGGTTGGAGGGATACTATCTGCATATTGTTATTCTTATTGTTTACTTCATATTCGTGTCTTTTTCGTTTATTTTTTCTTCTGCTACAGGTATTGTACCTTTATTCGTGGTTTCGATCATAATACGGAATAGGTATAATAGTAATAATTGATGATTTTTTGTTATCTCTATGCTTTTGTATTTAATTTTTATTCTAGAAATTAATTTTGTTATTGATATTGATTGTTGTTTTAATTTAATTATATCAGTTAATTATTTATTTAGCCTATAATTATTATTAATTATAGATACTGTGTTTCACTCGCCTCGTCCCCCTCACGGCAGATGTCTAGCCTGTGCCTTCTCAAAGCACCCTCTATCAGTACTCTACTATGGTAGACCTTTATGGTATGTTCAAATAGAATCTCATTTGATATTATGATATCAGTTACGTGAATCCAATAACTCCGTTTTCAAAAGTTTGAGTTGATAATCATTTCCGTAATGTTTAAATATTTTGAGTTTGATCATTGCTGTAATGTTATTCAAATTAAAAATAGATTCCACAAAGTTCATCTTAGAAATTTCTATTATTTGTATATATCTTGCTAAGCTTAAATACATATTAGGTCCCCGCATTGTGTATAAAAATATATTTGTATCAATCTAGGGAATCTTTGTTCTAATAATTCTGACCAAAAATAGTAGAATTAAAACTGAATCAACATGAAATGTTTTATTCATGGATATTGCACTTGCATGTATCACCACAGATGGTGCAAACAGCTGTGTCTGGAGCGAGAATACCGAAGGCGATGCAGATGCTACGCGCTCTTCGCCCAGGAACACAACGACACCAAAAACGACCTGGGGGGAGTTGACATCCGCTGTTCTCTCTTTAATACCACTCAGAGTGAGTCTATTCGCCCTTCGGTAACTGCATATCAGAGCCCTTCTAGAGGATGTTTACATATTCGTCGCTTCTGTGGCCTCCTATCTATGCACTGTCGTATCACTTGGTGTTGTTTATTGTGTGGATCTTCTATAGCCATCGCAAAGTACGTACTTGTCATCTGTATCATCTGTACGAGGTATAAAACAAAGATGAAAAGAGAGGATGTTCGCATCGGCTTCTTCTTAAAGCGATAATCATCTGTCAGATAATCTTACTCATTTATCTTATCTTTGCGTTTTACTCCACCTTTCATCCTCAACTTTCACATTCTTTTCGTCAACATCATATTCCCAAGCTGCTTACCCCCAAGGCCTCTTTATTCCTCCTTAACCATAGCTCCTACTTTAAAACTGCTTACCTTCATTTTGCTATTAAAACTCATGTTGCAATACTGCCTCGTCTTTTTTTAGTTTCATATTGCATGTGATTATTACGCTGGTTTTCCTATTTTCAACTAAAGCAATTATTTTAGTTTAATTTCTCCGTCTGAACATTGTCATTGGAATATCTGTCTTTGGGTATATTATTCAGTTTTACATTTGATAAATGTGAAACGCTATTATATCAGTTATCTATTTATCTTAATTAGAGTATTTCTTGCAGAGGTGTGCATGAAGAAGATCGCAGCAGACGACCTCGATGGCGTCTTGGAGTGTGACTGCCCATTACCATGCCGGTATAGATACTCCGTTTTCGTAATACATCAAATGAAATATCTTATCATTATGGTGATATTCTCTCTATATTAGCACTTAAGTCCATTCCAGTGACCTATCGACAACGTTATGATTATTTAGCCCATTGTTTTACCCACACTCTGTCCCCCTTTCCAGAGAAACACAGTATTAGGTCACAGGTCACCTCAACGCGGGCGAACATGCTGCACTATGAACTGCTCCACAAGCTCAGGAAAAACGTTGCCAGCTTTTGCTCCGAGTGAGTATCATGCAAATAATTTTTAAATACTTGAAATATCTGTGAATAAAAATTATCGATTACCTTCGTGTTATGTTTACGATAATTGAGAGTAACAGCTGTTACTGAAATTAATTTATACACGTGCTGTGGGCATGTGTATCTTTTGTAAGATATTTATCATATATCATATACTTATTCTTAACACGGGTATTATGTACACAAACATATTTTTACGAGGTTATTATGCACACATACATATTCGTAACACAGTGTGATGGTATGCATATTTAATTAATTTGTATTAGGTCCAATAGCATTAGGCTCAGTTTTATAACAAATGGAATGGATTTTTCTCACCAGCAAAATGGACACGGTTGTTCTTCATGTCTATCTTGACTCCATTTCCTACGAGTTGATCGACGAGAGTCCGACTACACTGTATAAAGCAGTGCGATTACATACTGTTTTAATGTCTACAATTAAAATAATATACAATTATTTTCTTTTCGTCTTTAGATGTCTATAATGAAGAATGTACTTTGATTGAAATGATAACTCCAATGTCAAATTCTATAAAAGAATTTGAATCTTTGAATCCCTGCACAGTGGGATACCTTGCTATGTAATCTGGGCGGATCTCTCGGCCTTTTCGTGGGCGTGTCCATGTTGAGTATCCTGCTGAAAGTGTTGGAGCTCCTTGTGGATTTGTGTATCTTGACCTTTTCACAAAAGAAGAGAGGACGGAAAGATAAGAAGGAATGGAACCAAGACGAAGGAGAGTTAGTCAAAGTGCAAACACAAGGGGAGAAGAACGTGAACTTTGCGTGGTGTGTTAGGTATGTATAAAAAAAACAGCCCTCAGTTTCCATTGTAACATGTGAAAGGGATAGCTGTAAGTACAGGGGATGAAAATAAACACTTGAACAAATAGTGTTTCAGAGGAAGTGTCGGAAAGTGTTCTGCTCAATATGATGCTCTGCAATCGAAAGTTGCAAGTTTTAAGAGAAGTAGCTCCGACGTCATATTAAAGATGGCCGTGGCAATGAATAAGTCCAGACAAAAAAAAAAGAGAGATAGGTGGCTGGGGAGGTGGGAATGGCAGAAGCGTAGGGAGAGGCAGGAGCTGTAAAGGAGGTGAAATGGCGAGAGAGAGAGGATGGACGAGGGGGAGAACAACAGATGCAAAAAGGAATGGGACGACAAAGAAGGGAAGGTGAGAAGGGTTTGATGGGAGAGGAGGAGAGAGAGACAGAGAGGAGGAGAGAGAGGGAGGAGAGGAGGGACGAAGAGAGAGAGAGAGGGAGAGAGAAGCGGACGGACGGAGAGAGATGAGAGAGATGAGAGAGGAGAAGGGAGGGGGAGAGAGAGACAGAGAGAGAGACCAAACACAAACACAGAAGGAGGAGAGGAGAGGAGGGAGAGGATGAGAGAGAGAGAGAGAGAGGAGAGAGGTGGAAGGGAGGAGGAGGAGAGAGAGAGGTGAGAGAGGAGGGAGGGAGGAGGAGAGAGAGACAGAGAGGAGACAGAGAGAGAGAAGAGGAGAGAGAGAAGAGAGTGAGAGAGAGAGAGAGAGAGGGAGACAGAGGAGATGAAGGAAGAGAGGGAGAGGATGGAAATTCAAGGAGGAGAGGGAGGAGTAGAGATGGGGAGAGAGAGACGAAGAGAAGAGAGAAGAGTTAGAGTGTATGTGTTTGTAAAGATGGATTGAGGAGAGGAGAGAGAGTGTGTGATGAGAGTAGGCCAGAGAAGACAGACGAGGGGCCGAGAGACACGGGCCCGCGGGAAACAGGAGGGGAGGGCGACAGAGAGGGAAGATTGTGAGGTTGAGATGAGGGCGAGCGCGAGCAGGGGAACAGAGAGGGACAGCGGAGCCGGCAAGCAAGGGTGTATCTAAGGTTGGGACACACCCAACACAGCGGGAAACGAGACGGGGCGGGGCGTGAGAGATAGACGGAATCCGAACACCCACGCAAAGGGCAGGGCGGCGCCCCGGGGGGGGAGGCAACCGAGGAGGGACGAGAGACGCGTCACGGCGGCGGGGGCGGGTCGCGATAGGGGGCCGGCGAGTCGGGCCGGCGCGGACGGGGCGGGGGGGAAGAAATGTGAAGCGAAGGAAGGGAGAAGAACGAAACGACGGATAGCCAGCAAGGAGGGAAGCGCCAACGAGGCCAGTAATACGCAACAGGGACAACGGGCCCCGATAAAGGGCGACGGAGAGGGCGGCGCCGATCGAAGAAGAGGACACATGCAAAGGAGGCAGAGCCCACCAGGCGGCAGGGAGGCAAAAGGGCTATATATTGGGCGTGGTGAGAAGAAGGGACAGAGGAGAGTAGCACAAGAGACGAAAGGAGAGGGCCGCAGCGAGAGGAGTGAGAGAGAGCAAGCGGAGAGGACAACGAAAAGGAAAGTAGACAGAGGATAGGAAGAGGGAGAAGGGCGGTGGGGAAAGGAGCGGAAGAGCAAGAGGAGGGAAAAACAGGAGAGGGAGAAAGCGCAACGGCCGGAGGACGTTTCCGAGTCGGGAGGGAGAGAGAAGAGAGTAATGGGGCGGACGGAAGCGACGCGGTCGAGAGCAACGGAGACGAGGAGAGAGGAGGAGGAAAGGGAGGCAAGAGAGACAGGAAGAAACCGGGGCAGGGGGTCGGCGGGGAGGTAGAAAAAGCCCATCCCAGGGGGAGAAAACGGGCCCGAAGGCGAGGGGAGGAAGACAAAGGAAGGAGAGGCATGAAGACCATGCAGCGGGGGACGAAGAGGAGGGGCAGAAGAACCGCGGAAAAAGAGGGGGGTGGACAGAAGAACCGGGGAGAAGAAGGAGAGGAGAGAGAAGAAAGAGCGGACCCAAAGAGACCAGCGCCAGCACGGGGAGAACAGGAAAGGGCAGGACACAAGCGGAGCGACGGCAGGGGCGGAAACAGAACACGAAAGGGAAGCGAGAAAGGGGACGCAAGAGAGGGCATAGGAGGGAAAAGGAGGGGCAGGAGACGCAGCGCGAGCAAAAAGCGTTGGCAACCGGGGGGGGCCGGAGCGGGGGGAAGCGTATGGCAGAGGAGAGGGGGGCCCGCGGGAGGGGACCGGGCCGAACGGGGGGGCGCGGGGAAAGCGGACAGAGGGGGGGACAAAACAGGGGAGAGAGCAGAACGCGGGCCGAGAGGGCACGGGAGGGACAAGGGCTATGAGAGGAAGAGCCCAGAGGAGAAGAGAAGGGCAGTGGAGGCAGGACGAAAAACGGAGGAGACGAGACCGGCGGGATTAGGGAGAGTCACACGCCAAAGGACGCCCAGCGAGGTGCTTGCGGCGGCGAGCCGGCGGACAGGCACACCGCGGCAAAAATACACGAAGGAAAGAGAAAGAGAGAATGTGATATAATGAGTTTCTGTGGGTCAGTATGTAGGTGTGAAATTGTGTAAAACTGAGAAATAGACCCAAGCCGTAGAGAAGCCCATAAGGACAAGGGTGTCAGACGTGTATGAAATGGAATTATCTCTATTATAATTTTTGTGTCTGAGGGGGAAAAAGAGGGATGAAACCAGTTTCGTGTTTAAGGGACAGCATTATGTTGTTATTATACTTTTCTGATATTAAAAAGACGAGGCTAGTTTTTGAGTTGGCAACAGGAGTGTGTGTATAGTATCTTATGTGTATTTTAGGGAAGCAAGTGGAATTGGGGATGCCGGAGGGTGGAAGGAGGAAGAAAAGATTGTTCTCGTGGGGGGAAGCAGCGGGGAATTTTTTTTGTTAGGATGGGTGTGACTGTATATTTTTATAGAATGTGTTGTGTATAGTGTTTTTTTTGTATGGATGATATATGGTAGAAATTACGCTATAGATGATAGGTGAGGGTTGGATATGTTAAGATTATCTGATCTGAGATGATTATCGCTTGAGAAGAAGCCGATGCGAACATCCTCTTTTCATCTTTGTTTATACCTCGTACAGATGATACAGATGACAAGTACGAACTTTGCGATGGCTATAGAAGATCCACACAATAACAAACAAGTGATACGACAGTGCATAGATAGGAGGCCACAGAAGCGACGAATATGTAAACATCCTCTAGAAGGGCTCTGATATGCAGTTACCGAAGGGCGAATAGACTCACTCTGAGTGGTATTAAAGAGAGAACAGCGGATGTCAACTCCCCCCAGGTCGTTTTTGGTGTCGTTGTGTTCCTGGGCGAAGAGCGCGTAGCATCTGCATCGCCTTCGGTATTCTCGCTCCAGACACAGCTGTTTGCACATCTGTGGTGATACATGCAAGTACAATATCCCATGAAATAAACATTTTATGTTGATTCATGTTTTAATTCTACTATTACTTTGGTCAGAATTTATTAGAACAAAGATTCCCGATTGATACAATATTTATATTTTTATACACAATGCGGGACTAATGTTTAAGCTTTAGCAGAATACAATAAGAATTTCTAGATGACTTTTGGACTTTTATTTGAACATTACAGCAATGATCAATCAAATATTTCAACATTACGGAAATGATTACTCAAACTTTTCAAAACGGATTTGGATTCACGTAAACTGATATTAATAATATTCAAATTGATCTGGACACCATTAAGGACTAACCATAGTAGAGTACTGAAGGGTGTTGGAAGGATCAGGCTGACATCTGCCGTGAGGGGGACCGAGGCGAGTGAACACAGTCTAAAAAATATACAAAAAATCGTTATAATCACAACAATACAACACGAAATATAGTAAAAAAATACAAAAGAGAGACAAATCACAATTTTACCTTCCACTGAAGAAAAGGACTGGGAGAGAAGAAAAAAAAAGAAAACAAAAGAATGATAAAAGATAACAGACCCTCCCGACGGCCACCGACGAGGACCCAGGGCCGACGTTGAAGCCCTCCTCCTCGGGCACGGGCGTGAGGTAAGGGCTGTGGACGATCACCCGCAGCCCATCCTCGGGCGACAGAAGAGCGAGACCGGCTTGTACGTTGAACACCGCGCGCAGGCCGTTCTGAAGGGCGTGGCGGTTCGGCGGAAAAAGGTTTAGGTTTAGGTTCTTGCTTGTTAGTTTTATCTTATTGTTATTCACCTTCTCTGCATTCCTCTGTCGGTCTGCCTCTCTCTTTCTCTTTCTCTCACTCTCCCTCTCTCTCTTTCTCATTCTCTCTCTCTCTCCACTCTTCCTTTCTCTCTCTCTCTCTCTCTCTCTCTCTCTCTCTCTCTCTCTCTTCTCTTTTTTCTGATTTGCTCCGTTCCCTTCTTTCTCTCCTCCTTCTGCTATATCTACCTTGGGTCCGGAAACGGAAGTGGTCCTCGGGGTGGTGCTGGGTGAGTCCGCGCTCTCGAGGCCGGAGTTGAAGGTATAGCATGTGCCATAGCTGTTGCTGGTCAACGTCGAGAAGTCCCTGGTAATTGATATATAGATATACATACATACACACACACACACATATATATGTGTGTGTGTGTGTGTGTGTGTGTGTGTGTGTGTGTGTGTGTGTGTGTGTGTGTGTGTGTGTGTGTGTGTGTGTGTGTGTGTGTGGTGTGTGTGTGTGTCAATCTATCTGTCAACCTAGATGATAATGTATTCAGTAGGCAAACAATATATACAATAGGAAACCCGTTACTCATCCCTCCTGACTGGCGTCCCCCACCTGTAGTCACAGAGGGTGTTGTCGAAGCTGCAGGAGTACACGAAGTCGGCGGCGGGCACGGCGTAGGCCTCCTGGTCGTGGCGCGAGGGCGCATACAGCTCGGCGATGTCGGTGAAATCCCCGCGCTGCTTTCGAAGTATTATGCTCAGCGTCTCCAGGTCCAGTAGGCCTAGAAGCCAGTCGTTCACCCCTGCGAGAAGAGTACGAATGCCATAATAGGGGAACGTGTGGAATAAATAGGCGGTTAAGTAATAATACGATTATATCTGAACTGTTGATAGGTTTGTGACGTACATCTCACTGGCTGGCAGACTTTGGAGGTCCCGCCGCACACGGAACACATCGTGCCTTGCATTGGGAACGTCTCTTGGTAATCTGTCCACGTGCGAGGTCACAACATCAGGGCAGAGAAGAGATAAAAGTTGGGTTGGTTAGCACGATTCTAGATATTCTGAAAATGGTTTTGGGATGCAGGTACGATGTATAACAATGCAGGCATATTTGTTAGTTATTTACACGTACAAAGAAATACACGCGCGCAAACACACACACACACACACACACACACACACACACACACACACACACACACACACACACACACACACACACACACACACAGCAGAGGTAAAAAGGCCTTGAAATGAAACATTAAAAGTATATACACAACAAAACTTTCAAACATACCCAATGCAGAATCATCATAACAGCCATAATGGTCACAGAAAACTCCCAGCTGACAGATGACACTCCACGTGACGATCTCATTGTAGCTGTCTGTGGAAAGGTGCATCAGTCACTGTAGGGAATTATTCAATATGCTTTATATTTCATTGATCCATTGATTGTTGAAGCTAACTTTGTTTCCTTTGTTTATTTAGTTTTTATAGGAAAACTATCAGTCCTTTTCACTTGGATGTTAAAAAATATATATATATATATATATATATATATATATATATATATATATATATATGAATATGATATGACTACTTCTGTACCAGCGCACATAAACACAATATCTTGTTTTTTATGCTTTCTACCTGACTGCTTTCCTTTCCTTCCTTTACTACATAAACTTTATGAATACTGTCTCTCCCATAATTCTATCACCACCGTATATTTATTTTGTCATTCGATACATTACCTCCTTCACACGTGGATGAGGAGAGATGGGAAGGGGGCTCAGTCGGGGTCCTGTCCTGGAGACTCAGCAGGTCGGCATAGTACTGACTGCACATAATCCTTATCCAGTGCACTTCCTTGGCTAATGGGTGGTCACCTGGTTGGTAATTTGCTTATTGGTTAATGGAGAAAGGCTATCAAATGTAATTATTGGATAATGGGTGGTCACCTGGTTGGTAATTTACTTATTGGTTAATGTAGAAAGGCTATCAAATGTAATTACTATCTTTATTATTGTTACTTTTACTTCCATTTTCGTTATGATCATTATTGCTATTGAAGATAACACCACTAGTTTCACAGTGTCAATACCATTTCCTATTCTAATTTATCATATCTATAAGGTTGCATTTATCAACATTTTTTCGGAGATTGGTACGAACAAAGGACAAATCTACGGACGGATATTATCACAGTTCACTTCGTCCTCTCCGCCTGGGCAGTGGAGGCGACCATCACAGAGGAACCTGTAATTCACGCAGCCGCCGCCCTCGCACCGCAGGTAGCCCGGTTGGCATTGCGTGTCCGCTGCAACCGCCTGAGAAGCTGAGAAAGATTGTGAAAATTGTGCGTTCAAAGAGGGAGAGGTATTCAGAATTTCAGGTGTTTTTCGTTGTATGACATGTGCACATGTAAGGTGTAATAGAGAGAGAGAGAGAGAGAGAGAGAGAGAGAGAGAGAGAGAGAGAGAGAGAGAGAGAGAGAGAGAGAGAGAGAGAGAGAGAGAGAGAGAGAGAGAGAGAGAGAGAGAGAGAAAAAAGAGAGAGAGAGATGGGGGGAGGCAGACAGGCAGACAGAGACACCGAGATAGATAAGAGAAAAAGAGAGAGAAATTAAAGAGAAATTAAAGAATGAAGAGAGAGAGAGAGAAAGACAGAGACATAACTAAAGCGAAACATCCACAAACTCACAGCAGTTAGGCTGGAACCGAGACGAACAAAGCGCTTCTTCGAAGCAAGGGATTTGCTTGGACACACACCGCTTCTCCTCAGCACACAATTGCCCTCCGTCTACACACGCGTCTGGAGTAACAAAATGTTGGCTTTATACTCTCAGTTTTCTAATGAAGAAACTCAACTTGGTAATAAGACATCCAAAATTTTGCAACTACTTGTTCAGGACTTCCCATATAACATTATAATGCACAGAGGAGCTGAAATCTTACCACAGTCTTCCTCGTCCTCTCCCAACAGGCAGTCATTCAGTCCGTCGCACTTGTACCTTTCTCGGATGCAGTTGCTGTCGTTGCACTGGAAGTAACCCGCGGGACACACCACCAAGTACTGGGCTGTCGGGTTGTAAGCTAGTTTTAAGAAGCGTCCTGTTTTACTGTAGAATGTCTTTCATTAATCTCACTTTTGCAGTTCTGGAACACCGTCTGTTTTAGTTAATGTCTGCCTATCAGGGACAATTGAGTAAAGTAGGTTTTCGGTATGTTATACTCTGAGATCGGATTGTTGATTTCTAAGAAAAGGGTTATTTATCTTTGAATGGATTGGATATCGCTACGTTTTACTTTGAAAATATGATAAAAAGGGAGTGAATGACATGCACCATGACCACCCGCCTCACAATATATACTCACAGCACATCATCTCATCAACACCGGAGGCGCAGTCTATTCTTCCGTCGCAAATATTCTTTTCTGGCAAACAGGTGAGCACCATCTCGACTTCGCATAATACTCCACGTCGACATCCGCCTTTGGAGAAAATGGGAGTTGTTATCTTATCTTCCTTAGACAGGTGAACACTAACAAATCCATAATTTGTGCGAGGGTATAGCGATTACCGTGAATTCACAGTTCTAAGAAACCTTCAACTTTAATTCTTTAGGTCCGGGAAATGAGAATTCGTTTGCGTTATCAAGTAATTTTTTATGTCTCCCCCGAAAAATGGTCGAAAACAAACGAAAGGATCCCTGCGTGAGGTTGGCCATGCTTACTGCACTCCCTCTCGTCCTCGCCGCCGTCGCACTCTGGTTCGCCGTCGCACCGCATGTAGGCAGGGAGGCAGAGGCCCTCAGGGCAGAGGAACGCGTCTCCCACACACGCGTCTGTCGCGATGAGAACTTGTGAGACGTCTTAACAGGAGTAGGATGAGAGTTCGTCTTAAAAGATTCCATGCGCTACGTACTCCTGATGCTGATTTGGATAAAGATACTAAAATGACACACGTTAGAACTGATTCATACTCGGTTAAATCATATCAATATCGAGAATCGTGAAAGGCTTTGCGATGGAATATAAAGAATGAAAAGTAAAGCTAGTGCGGCCCCTTCCTCCCTAAGGCTCACCGCAGTTCAACTCGTCCTCATTATACAGGCAATCTCTCACGCCGTCGCAGCGGAATGCCCCGTGGATGCACAAGCCACTGTTGCACGTGAAGTAACCAGGCGGACAATCCCTTGCTGAAATAAGTGATTGCAAACTTATCAATGGGTACTTAGAGATGCTGAGTCTTTCTAAAACTAAATAATCACTCTTTTCTAATAATATCAACATTAGATAATTTTGAAATGGATAACAAACTAAATCAAATACTCGACTTTAAACTATAAAACTGAATCAAATACTTCCTTTCTATGTAAATATTACCATTATATACTCGACTTTAAACTGCATTACAAAAATAGTAAGCAAAATAGACGAATTCTGATTTTTAAGCTTGTTAAGTAAAACACATATTCACAAAGAACTATCTGCGTTATGTTTATCAATAAGCTTAAATGAATGGGCACTAACAACGGTAAGGAAATTGAACTATATCAGATACACCACTTGAGAATACAGATTACCTATATTATAAGAAAAGAGCAACAAAACCACAGACGGAAAATAAATTGGATACAGAATACAGAAATTATAAAGTTAGTGCTGAAAATTATTCTGGTTCAGATTATACGTTATCAAATGAAGATAATACTGCCACTCACCGCAGTCGGACTCGTCACTGCCATTCGAACAGTGCAAAACCTCGTCACACACGTAATGCTCATGGATACAAATGTTATCCTCTTTACAGTGGAAACGCCGAGGGGCACAGGATACTATAATGAAAAAAAGTACTGAGTATGTGCCATTGAATAAGATAATGTACTGTGAAGGAATCAGAATTAGTTTTCTTTGAACAGGTTTGTAAATGAATTTGGAAATAAAGCTAGTTATCATCCTGGACCACACATTTAATATTTTCATCCCACGTAATCTTAACGGTATAATAAACCAAATGGAAGCCATACTAACCACAATCCTTCTCGTCCTCTCCAGCAATACAGTCCTCTACTGCATCGCACGTAAAATTTCTGCTAACACACAGGCCATTGTTGCACTGGAACTCCTCGCTGCTGCAGCCTTCATCTGGCGCGAGGGTTTGTGTCAGATGAATTAATGATTTTATGGTATCTGAGGGTGGCGTGCATATTGACTGTTTTGAAGTGAGCTAGCGCGCTGCTGGGTTTTGATAACTCCGTCAACTTTAAAGCTGTTTTTTTACTTTACCCAGCCTTCCTATCTTAACTTCAGAGAATTTGTCCTCAATTTGTGTCAGGCTTTCTGTCCCAGTTAAAAAATGACAAATGCTATCTGTTACGTCTAAATGAACAGATCATCATTAAATGATATAGCAGATCTTTTAGCGTTCTGGGCATTGCTTTTATAAATAGTCATGAAATCTTTCTACTATCAAAGAATCACAATGAACGACCTACCACAGTCCGCCTCGTCTGATCCATCTTCGCACTGTGTGTAGCCATCGCACACGAGGTCTAAGCCGATACAGCTGCCATCTCCCACACAGTGGTGGCCTATCCCTTGACATCCTGCTGCTGTGGAAGCGATCGTATTCTAGTTGTATAGACTGACAATCCTACCCAAGTGATACAGAGAGATGGAGATTAGCCGACAGATTTTACGTCATCGATTAACACCCTGTAACACTCACTGCAGTTCGTTTCGTCCCGTCCATCGGCGCAGTCCTCCTGTCCATCACACCACTGAGACTTCTGCAGGCACCTCCCGTCACCGCAAGAGGAAGCTGCTGCACTGCACTCATCTAAGGAAGGAGTTTGTGCAACATTTCACCGACACTGCAGCCTTTATGCTGCCAATGCGCTATGCTTGATAGACAGAGGGCGGTTTATCTATGCAATTACAATTAAAACAATTTTAAAGAGGGATTAGAAAGCGAACCCTCAGACGCAAACAGTGTATACGCACAGCAGCCTTGTTCTTCCCAGTCCCAGCAGTCGTCGACGCCGTCACACACGAACCGCGGGTGAAGGCAGTAGTCGAGCCAGAAGGCGGAGGAGCAGGGATAGTGCAGGTCGTCCGGACACTCGCTGCTCCACGACGCTAGACCCAGGGCCGGAAATGCCAGATTATTTTCTTCACGGACATTAATATTTTTCTAATACCCGCAGATACACAGCTTTTGCATGTCCCATACGTATGTCAGGTAAGTGATACTTTATACATTTATACGTATATCTATATCTATCTATCTATCTACACACACACACACACACACACACACACACACACACACACACACACACACACACACACACACACACACATATATATATATATATATATATATATATATATATATATATATATAATATGTATATATATATACACATATACATATACATATACTGTATATATATATGTATATATATACATATACACACACACACACACACACACACACACATATATATATATATATATATATATATATATATATATATATATATATATATTTATATCATATATATATACATACATGTATATGTGTGTGTATGTGTCTGTCTGTGTGTGTATACATATATAAGTATACAATATATATATATATATATATATATATATATATATATATATATATATATATATATATATATGCTTCTTTTCTTTTTTTCTTTCCCCTTCTTTCTCTCTTCAAGCAGCTTGACTCACAGCACTGCGCTTCGTCGGCGCCGTCGACGCAGTGCTCCTCGCCGTCGCAGACCAGGTGCAGCGGGAGGCAGGTGTCGTCGCCGCACCGGAACAGCCCCTCGCCACACTCCTCTGAACCAAGGGGCAGCAGCACATCGTTAGGAGAGATGAAATCTTATCTGGGACAGGAATTCCGATAAATTGTCACCATAAAGTCTCTGAAATCCGGCCGAACTTACTGCAGTCAACCTCGTCACTGCCGTCGTCGCATTGCTCCCGGCCGTCGCAGCGGTGGACGACGGGGAGGCAGCGGCCGCTCGAGGCGCACTGGAAGTCGCCTTCGCCGCAGGAGGGCGCGGTGCTTCCTGCAGAAGGGACACGAACTGTGAGGCTATAGAGAGAGAGAGAGAGAGGAGAGAGAGAGAGAGAGAGAGAGAGAGAGAGAGAGAGAGAGAGAGAGAGAGAGAGAGAGAGAGAGAGAGAGAGAGAGAGAGAGAGAGAGAGAGAGACAGAAATAAAGAGACAGACAAACCGACAGACAAAGACTCACCGCACCAGACCTCATCCTCTCCGTCCGCGCAGTCGTCTTTGCCGTCGCACCTCAAGTACGCCCTGATGCAGCGGCCGTCGCTGCACCGCCACGCGCCCGCCCGGCACTCCTCTGCGCAACGAAAGGGATCAGTCCTTATGTTGACTGCAATGAAGCTAATGTGACGAATGTAGGATGAAATAACCATAATGATTACATCAGGGATCTAAATAATGGCGGTCACACTGATATGAATGAACAG
>NW_020869806.1:955093-960093 GCF_003789085.1 Penaeus vannamei | reverse complement strand
TCAATTTCTGGGACCTAGCAAAGTCCCGGAAAAGGAGGCTATTCTCGCTACCGGCATCAGCTCCTGAACCATGGGGACCGACAGACATCTCATAGCCAGCTCGATCACAGCCAGATACCGCATTGAAGTCGCCCAGAACAATGCGAATATCTCGGGGGACATCTGTCTGCCACAGATGTAAGTTTGGCGTAGAACATCTCTTTCACGTCAAGTTTACAAACATCGGTAGGAGCGTACACAGCAATAAGAGACATGAAGCCAAAAGAAAGCTTCAATCTCAATACCATTATACGCTCATCAACAGGAGTAACCTCTACTACCGAGGGCTGGAGTCTGCTGGAGACGGCAATGGCTACTCCCTGGAGATGGTGGCCATCGCTGCGGCCCGACCAGTAATAGGTGTAGCCACTTACACAGGTCATGCCGCTGCCAGGCCTCCTGGATGTAGTATATATATATATATATATATATATATATATATATATAATATATATATATATACGTATGTGTGTGAATGTGTTTGTGTGAGGATGTGTGTGTCTCTGCGTATGTGTGTGTGTGTGTTTTAGAATTGGGGTTACAGACCAATAAATAACAAAAATATTAGATATTTGGAATTTCTTTCCTTTTCTATATATTTTGTGGTGGGATCTTTGGACATAGTAGTAATGCACATTTCATTTTCTTAAAAAAAGTTGGAATAAACTTACATAATCGAAGAGGAGACAATATATTTGCACATAATTACAAAATAATACAAGCATTCACATTCCTAGGCATGCACAGGAATATTATCAGACATTAAAAAAAAACATTCACAATTCATCGTTGTTTTCACAAACCGTCGAATGTGCAAATTTGGCATTTATGGAAATAATGCCACCTAAACATTCATCATCATCATCAAAGGGGCCGACGCCGACAGGGGCGCACAGCTGCATACACCCTTCGCTTCCAGCCAAGGGGGTCCCATGGCGAGTCGCCAGGCAGGCCCTCGCCCATCTTCACGACAGGTCTGGTCGAGCTGCCCAAGCCACGACTTCTTAGGTCTTCCCATAGGCCTCCTCCACGCAGAATTGTCTCGTACAGAGACAAACTGATGGGCAGGGTTATCCACAGGGAAACGAGCTATGTGCCCGTATAGCCTGAGTTGGCGGTCCTGGATTGTGCAGTTAACAGGTCCCATGCCAGTCCAGATGGAGTCATCGGTTGGACACATGGTCCTGCCAAATGTACCCCATGATCCGGCGTAGGGACTTGTTACTTGTTCCATAAAGCAAAACTGGCAGTATGAAGGCCTTTAAGTCACAACTTAGTCCTCCTACATAGGTACTGACACCTTCAAATACTCTTGTTGACTGAGTTCACGGCTCCTGCTGCCAGACCAATCCGTCTACTGACTTCCTGGTCTTACAACCCAGAAACATGAACTGCACTGCCAAGGTATGTAAAGTTCTCCGTGGCTTCAACGTTCTCGCTGCAAGCACGTATCAACTGAACGGGTTCTCCTAGCAGGCCCCCAAAATTCTGAATCTTGGTCTTAGTCCAGGAGACCTGCAAGCCCAGAGGCTTTGCCTCATTGCTAAATGCATCAAGAGCCGCTATCAGAGATCCCATAAAATCAGATAGAATTGCAACATCGTCAGCAAAGTCAAGGTCCGTGATCTTGATATTGCCCAGTGTTGCTCCACACTGACTTTGGGAAGTAGCTCTGCCAATTATCCAGTCCATGCAAATATTGAAAAGTATTGGCGCAAGGACACAGCCTTGCCTCACTCCTGAGTTAACAGGGAAGAAGCTCGACAGGCCTCTACCACACTTTACAGCACGTTCAGTACCAGTATATAGATTTGCTATTAATCCAATAATACATGTTGGAATTCCTGTGTCTCAGGATCTCCCACAACGATTCGCGATGCACCGAATCAAATGCCTTCTAGAGGTCGATGTAGGCTGCAAGCAACCCACGACCGAACTCACGACGACGTTCTACAATGACTTGAAGCGCTAGGATACGGTCTATTGTGGACATGCCAGGAGTGAATCCAGATTGCTCCAATCTTTGGTGCCTTAGCAGGTGGTTGCGGACCCGTTTCAGAAGAATGTGGGCAAAAAACCTTGCCTGGTATACTGAGCAATGTGTTGCCACGGTAGATACTACAGTCCCAGCGATCCCCTTTCCCTTTCCAGAAAGGGGATGCCCACGCCCCTCAATAGGTCAGGGGGAATGGAACCGGACTGCCAGATGGCAGCCAGGACAGCATGCAAGCCCTGGGCCATAGGCTTACCCCCAGCCTTTAGCAGTCCAGCAGGGATATCGCATATACCTGCAGCTTCCCCACCCTTCAGCTTAGAGATCGCCTCCCTAAACTCATTTAGAGTGGGGGGATCCTCACTGATGGGTGGGTCAGGCACAGGAATTTCGACATCCCTAGCATCTAGACTAAATGCTAGGGGGTCTACTTGATACTATTGCTCAAAATACTCAGCCCAACGTTCACAAACCCCAACATTATTTGAGATGATCCATCCATCCACTGAGCGGACTGCAGACATCCGTGGGGAGGGATTGGAGTTCAGTTTTCTCAGGGCTTGGTAGACAGGACGAAGGTCATTTACAAAGAAATGTCCTACCTCCGCGGCAAGATTCCTGATGAACTGTTCCTTATCTCTTCTGAGCAGAGTCCTAGACCTGCGTACCAAGGAACGGCGCAAATTTTGATTGCCATTCAGACAAGCCATGCGACACGCATCTGTGGCCTCCGATGTCTCCAGCGAGATGAAATTCTACCTAGTCCCCGGACGTTCATCAATGGATTTCCATAGGGCTCTAGGGTCTGTCAGGTTTTTGAGCACTGTTAATTAATCAGTGATTGCTACAGTGAACCTACGCGCACACTCCTCATCCCCCAGCCGGTCCAGGTGAAACACCCTAGAGTGGCCACACTGGAGAAGCGGGGGGGCTTAAAGTGAACCTGCAGGGTTGCTACAACAAATCTATGATCAGTGCCACAGAACTCGGCACTCCTGTAAACTCCTCCAGCGAGTGCTAACATGGATGTGGTCGATCTCCTTGGCCACAGCACCCGTATCACTATACCAAGTCCAGCGATGCGGATTGGAGCGCTGATACCAGGAGCCAGAAATCCTCATTCTCTGAGACCTAGCAAAGTCACAAAGAAGAGGGCTATTCTCGCTCCCGAGCCATGGGGACCGACAAACATCTCGTAGCCAGCTCGATCACAACTGGATACCACATTGAAGTCGCCCAGTACTATGCGAATGTCTCACCGGGGGCATTTGTCTACCACAGATGTGAGTTTGGTGTAGAACGCCTCTTTCACATCGAGACATTGGTAACACAAAATATTATCAAAATACTACAAAATGACACAAAATATCAGAATACTACAAAATGACACAAAATATCAGAATACTGCAAAATGACGCAAAATATTATAAGAATTCTGTAAAATGACAAAAATATCGGCATACTGTAAAAAAAAGCAAGAGAAGCTATCTAAAAAAATCAGACATTCGCTGATTTATGGAAACACCGACGACATAGCCTCTGCCTACCATATTCTCACGCAATCATCCTGGTTGCGTGTCCAAAACCTCACTTGTCGCTGCAGTTTGTTGATCGAATCGTGTGTACAGCCACCTGTAAGGCAGAGGTTGTAGATGCAATTAAACGTGCAGATATTCCTATCATAGATCATATACAACATCCAGTAGCATCACTGATTCAATGAAGATTTTCATCATCCTTTAATGAAAATAAATTGGTGGCGTGAACATTGCCTGCACCAGTGGCATAGATACCTGCACTCTTAGACGATCAAAACATCAAGTAATGACACAATTTACTACCAGGATAACTTTCCATATATCTTAGCATTGCTGATTATGTTAACATTCTATCCTCCTTAAATTGATATGACCTAGTGGTATAAAGATGGCGTGTCAGTGGCACAGATACCTACACGGCCAAGCAACAGATAACGGCACAAAGCGCTGCCAGGAGGACGAACACCGTGCCAGGGAACACGCCCACGGTAGCGTTGTACACGAGGCTGTACACCGGCGTGGCGAGCACCGGCATGAGGGCGTTGACCACGCACACCATCCCGAAGACAATTCCTAGCTCGTCGTCGTTCACCAACTTTGAGATCTTTCCTCTGGCTGCTGACGTCACCATCAACATGAACACAGAAGTTCCGGATGCTATAATTAGATAAAAGTGTCTTTATTGGACCACGGACGCATGTGGTGAGTCGAACTAAAACAAAGGAGTCCAATCTATCATAAATATCTATCATAAAATGAGTCCCTACGGCACACGCGCTACGTACCGAGATAGAGGACCCAGGGCTGGGGCGCCGTGCCGATGAGCATGAGGTAGAACATGGCAGAAGCCCCTCCCACGAATATGATGAGACTATCGTGTACTCTAAGATAGTAGCTGAGAACTGGCAGAACTACCAACGAGCCTGTAAGAGTTTACCAAGGGATTATAGCAGGCATCATAGCAAACCATAAGGTTCAGGGTGTGGCAGATAAGATTATTTTAACTACGCCCACTAATAAAGGAATCACCTTAAATACGCACAATCGATATTTGCATTGATTGAAAGATATGCCGCAGGGAATCTATACTTGCACTTTGCACGTATTTTACAGTATTGAATTAAATGTTCTTTACTGTCAAATTATTATATACTAGCGTCCTTGATATCTGCAGACAGTTTAAAAATATTTCTCTACAATTTCCCTTTATATGGAATTTGAATTACCTTATGAAAGAAAGACAATTAATGGGTGTTCTATATTTAAAAATTGTAGATAGCGATAATTTGGGTAATGCACCTGGGTTATTACTGTAATACTTCAGTTTACCTAATTTGTCTTCTCCAGCTTTCTCGGAGAGGGCCCGTAATTTTTCTTCACCTTACGTATCAGAGGGATTAGAAGTAAAGTTCATGAGACCTGTGATTTCA
>NW_020869806.1:892593-932593 GCF_003789085.1 Penaeus vannamei | reverse complement strand
ATACCTGGTCGGAGGTTATTATGTTACTAATGGGAGAAACGTCATAGGAACTCCAGGTGAGTGGCTGTGGGAAGGTGTGTGCTGATGGAACCATAGGTGGGTGCAGGAGGCAGACGCCGCGCGTGAGTATGCTTTGTCTCGTCGTTAGTTGCTGTGAAATCATGGTCCTCAGGTAACAATTTGTGAATCAGAAAGAGAAAAGAGGAGAGAGATCAGACATATCACAGAATATCATTTTAAACCCTTTCAAGAATAATCATGATGTGGTTGTATTTACTAAATTGATAGACTTTCTAGTCTTTCAGGACGGCTCTGTGAAGATAAACAACACTTTTTCCCCGCTTGTAAAATCTGATGCATCGCTGTTATTGGAAAAAAAGAATATGAAATATTTAGTAATAACTGATTAAACGGAAAAATAGCCTGCTTTCAGGCTTTGTAGTTATGCCGCTGCGCTACGCTGTATTGTGTAATATTTGAAACTTCGCTTACAGACCTTTGAAAAATAAATATATTTTGTGCAGGAACTAGTCAAGAATTAGTCTCTGTAAATGTTGCGCTTTTTTGGAACAGAAAGGCAGTTTCCTGTAATTGATTGTTTTTGCCTATATCCATAATTTCGAGAAAAACATTGTGGAATATTACGAATAACAAGAGAAATATAATTAGTACGCATTAATATTACATTTTACATTCAAGTCCAAATTCTAATGAAATTATGGATCTCCTAAAACAGCGCTACGTGCGTCGAAAGCACTGCGTGGTCCCCGCATCATGGAATACCACAGTGCAGTAAGCATAAGCGCCTCAGGCCAAAGTATCTTGCGAGCCAATCCCGTTCCCTCTGAGACGACCACATCATACGAGTTCTAGGGCATAGGATCGTTAGGGGCGCTTCGGGGCTCTACTGTAGGCCGTAGGGCAGAAAGCTTTCTGTGTAATGGCTGTACATAGCGAACGCGACAACGTATAACGCCTTGCGACCTTGGCTTCCGCAATGTCGATCACAGTACTTCTATCGGCATTGGGCTTGTGGGTGCTTCAGCCTCTCGCCTTTGCATCGCTTCTTTTGAGTTTATGGCGAGGTGGCTTCGCAGTGCATGAAGGCGCTCTCTCCACCAACAGTCAGATTTCGGTCCCACTCAGGTCACGCCCATCGCGCCCGGAATGAAGGTGTCCCTGTTACGGCATGGTATTCGTGCTGTCACGCCTGATTGCGACATAAGGTCACCTTCGCCATTACAGGTCGGGTCACTCCTTCGAATGCTCAGATTCACCCATGCATTATCTAATCTATTATCAGAGTTTCTTTACGAGGTATTGAAACATATCAGCAGTTTTATCATGTTTCTTAGAAATCAAGTCTTTACACCAGTCATGCTCCCGATAACCATCTCAAAATTATATTTGGTCTTTCATTCCAAGAGAGGTCTGAGAACCGCTGACATGTTAACTCACATCATCTCTAAATATTCGATAGAAAAAAGATGAAGAACATGTCAGACACGCACTGACGAAACTCTACCCCGGCAGGTGCTAGCGCGGGGGATGGGGCTGCAGATGGCCGTGGTAGGCAGGAGGACCAAGTTCACGCTCTACCTGAACAATTCCACGACGCTCGACCTCGTGGTGGAGATAAAAAATGACGAGGGCGATTACTGCAGCCACAGAATCACCAACCGCTCTCCACTCAGGTCGAGGGTCCTCTCCAAACAGGCGCTCAAGGTCAGCATGCTCCAGGGGATGTGATTCTGATATAGTTTCGCCGCGAAACTTCTAATGCATCCTATGGCATTTGTTTAAAACACACACACACGCCAAGCCAACCACATGAGCCTATTTATACTCGTCTTTTACACGCGTCTCTCCTCCCCGCCCTCAGGAGCGCCACAACATCCCTCTGGAGTACGAGGTGTCCGGCAGCGAGGTCCGCGTGGCCTGGATCCCCCTGCAGGAGGGTCGTCACACGCTCTCCATCATCTGGAGGGGGCAGCACGTCGTGGGTTCCCCGTACTCCGTGGTCGTCGACGACTCGCAGGTACGACTACAGATTTTCATTCCATATATGAGATAAGAAGATTGATTTTGAAATGTTGGTTAAGCAAGAAAACATTTTAAGGGATAGGAGTCGAGGGAAGGTGAATGTAAAGTAAAAGAAAAGTAAAGTAGATGGAAATAAAAGTCTAATACGCTAAGTTTAATACGCTCATGGATTTTTTTTTTTGCTTCTCTTCACGAAAATGCAATGAAAATTTTATATATGACGTAAGCAGTGATAATGATAATGATAATATTCATAATCGAATTACATGAAATCATCACATAATTAAGTATGAAACATGCGAGGACATTCCCTTTGCCATAAAAGAGTGCTGTATTGCAGTCAAACAACTTATTCAGTATTACTATAACAACCTTTTCTTTGCTACACACTGGCATATATTATTTATTGATCTATTAGTTCATATATTAGTTTTGGTGATGGCACCTTAAAATTAGTTCATTTATGGCACCATGTCCTTAACCGGCCTCCCCCACACGCTTGAATCTACCTTAACAGCAGAATAACAGCTCGCTTCTGACATTTTCATTATCTGTTTGCTTCGCTTGCCTTATTTAGTTATTAAGGTTATAGTAAGTTGGAATTTGAAGTTCCTCTTACACACACACACACACACACACACACACACACACCACACACACACACACACACACACACACACACACACATACACGCACACCTTCAAAGAGTAGTTATGGGAATTCCTCTTCCAAAGGCATTCAGTTAGAAAGCGAGCTCCCTCTGATTGCAACATTGCCCGGCTCTGAAAGACATGAAGAGCTCCGGGCTTAATTAATGCACTCAAATTGTAATCAGTTTTGATTTGTGTATGATATAGTCATACACAAATTTAACATCCATTCATGGTGTAACAGATGGTGGTTGACAAGTGAAAACCGGATGAGACTATCCGTAGAGTTTGTAACTTAGGATAGAAAGATTCGAATGGAGATATTTGAAAGGGAGACTAGTCGATGATGGAGAAAGTGAAATAAAGAGAAAATAGCAAAGGAGAAACACCGAGGGAGCGGTAAAGGGAGATGAAGTCTTAATTAATGCGCATGAATAACTAGTGCTTGCTTCAGCTTTTCACCGAAATCCTATGAAAATTGTATAGATGATAAGGGGAGTGATAATAATAATATTGATCACTAAATTACATTCTAAATGACATCACATTATTAGGTACGATGCATGAAGAACAATCTCTTTGTTATAAAAAATGTAATGTTGCCGTAAAACTTTAATTTCTATATTGCTATAACTATTCTATTTTTAATGCACATTCTATCATATTGTACACTCATTCATCTATTGATTCTATCATCATTTTTGTCATGGCATTTTACACCGTTTTATCTCATCGGTTTGTTTTGCTTGCCTCATTAAATTATCAAGATTTATTATGCCCCTTTTTATGTTAATCTATATATGGTCCATGCACACACACGGACACACGAGCCCACGTTCACACACACACACACACACACACACACACACACACACACACACACACACACACACACACACACACACACACACACACACACACACACACACACACACACACACACACACACACACACTTACAAAAAAGTTACGGAAATACCTCTTCCAAACTGACCCTAGTGTCCGACGCCCTCGGCCAAGGCGCCAAATTCAAATCCGGGATCGCGAATTCGAATCTCCAAAATGGTGCTTCCTCTGACTGCGACATTTCCCGGGGCTGAAATATGTGAAGAGTTAAAGGTATATGTATATGTGTATATATGTATATACACACACACACACACACACACACACCACAACACACATACATGAATTAATAATATATATAAATATATGTATATATATATATATACACATACATACATATAAGTAATATATATAATACATATTACAACATATACATATATATATATAATATATATACATAATATATATAATATATACACACACACACATATATACTATACACACTACAATTACATATAACTACATTATTATATATAAATAATCACACTAACTCAAATAACACATCACTAATATCATATCTAATTAATTCAATATATATAATATTCATATATCACATTAACATATATGTAATCAATATACATCAATTAATTAAATTTTTATATATTTTAACATATATAGTTATATATATACCATAATATATATATATGTAAATATATATATATATATATATATATATTATTATATTAATTAACTATACTAATATATATTATAATATATACTATATAATATAATACGTTTAATATTAAATTAGTAAAATTAACATAATTATAAAATATATATTAATTAACATATATAAAATTATATATTAAATATAATTAAATTAAAATTAATATAATTTAATGTATTATGTATATGTCGACATTATTAATATATTATTAATAATTAGTCAGTGATATTACATAAACTTATCTTAAAATAGAAAGACTTCAATCATTAATCATTTGTCAACTATATATCAAATAATTCATCTCAAGTTATTGAAGGGAGTATATATACTTAATTAAAAAAAAAGATAATATTAATTAAATATTATTTAATATAAAGAGTTAGTTACATAATGTGATATACTATATATATAAACCCACGATAGATTCACTAATATTTATGAATTCATAATATTAATATAATATAGTTTCACATAACCTAGAAATGGAATAAGAAAATTGTAGTATTAGCAATGTTGAGTATAATATTAGCAATATGTAAAAATAGGATTATACAATATCAGAAGTATAACTACCATAGAGAATTTGATAATCAAAAACTCACTAAACCAAAGTAGCCTAAGAATGTAACATGTTGAAACAAAAAACAACAAAGCAGTAACATGTATAAAAGATACAACTTATATCATACCATAAGGAATATCTTAATATCAGATACTTACAAATTAACTGATAATCTTTATCAAATACTGAATTTAATTAAATATCATACAATCGACAACATATTATTAAGAAGCAAATGAATTACTCTAATACTATACCCAAATACAACCCTTACAAAAAGAATAAAAAAAGAAAAAAAAAAAAGTTAAAAGCTACAGTCTGATATATTTGATCACAAAACCTAAAAGACTTAAACTCCCAATTATACCGCAATTTAGTAGTTCTAAAGTAAACATATACATAATTAAATTCTCACTGTAGCACGAATATAACCATAAGTATAATAAAACTTTATATAATGATGAAACAATACATATATATAACGAATACATTAATGAGTAAAACATATTCTTTATATACGTAACATAGGTATTTACCCAACAAACCTTATACTAATTACTACAAAGTCAAAAAACACTGGCATAACTTCCACATGAAGTGATAATCTCAGCTAACTAGCGTTCCTACTACTTACTACGTAAAATAACTAACATACAAAATACACTTACCCCTGAGGTATCGCTTACACTCCGGTCACACTATCGACCCACACTTAAAATTAAATTATTATTTATACCCTAATATTGCATATACTTAAATAGCCGTTTGTGTTCTACCGTGTGTGTGTGTGTGTGTGGTTTACGAATATGGTGCGATGTTTGTTTGCTGTGTGTGTTGTATCATTATTAGACAACTGTTAATAATAATAAGCGAGGATAAACATATAATGAATCACACACAACACACACATCAATCAATAATATTATATATATGTTAATTGAAAATAATATTATTAGATATTATATAATTAATATATATATAAATATATTATGTTATATTAACTTATATCTAATTATAATATATATTAATAGTATGATACATATATATACATATAATAATTAGTATTATATATACATAATATATATATAACATATAATATATATATTAATACATATCATACTATAAGTATATAAATACATATATAGTATAGTTATATATAGTATAATATATGATATATACAATACAATACATAATGTACATATACAATATATTAATTATCTATAATATATATATATATTAATATATATAAATATTAATTTAAAAAAATTAATAATAAAAATGTAATTAATATAATATGAATTGAATACATGATATATGAAATATGTTTATGCGTTATGTCATCAACCATACCAACACGACATACATCGTGTATACTACACTACACGACCACAGCATGCACTGACTGACTATGCACGACACCATCGCGCACACATTCACTAGACACATGCTGTACATCGATGTATCGCGATCGAACACACCTTTGTTCAAGAATGATCCTATGGAATCCGACTAAAGTGCGCTAGCATCGCCTGCTCACAGGTCCCCGCCATCGGGTAGAATAAGGCCCCTGCTATCTGAAGTGCCAGAAGGCGCACACGGCACCACACACAAGAGCACACACACCGAAATAACAATATATTGATATATATATATAGCTACTATATATATATATAATAAACTTGATAAAATAATGCTACATACACAAATAAAAATGATAGCGAATTAATTGATTATAAATGATACACTAATTAATATATACACTAATAATGATCACATCGTACATCCATTATAAGTCATGCTGATAATAGTTATTATAAGGTCATACATATATTAATACATATATCGAGCGTGATAACAGACTAAAAAAAAATACTAGTAACGTAAAATCCGTTAAATACTAATCTCAGCTGAAACGTCAAGAAGCAAGATATATATCCTCCCGATCATGATTACTTTCCCTAATGATTATCTTTCAAGCTTCACAGAACTAGAACTACACAATAATTAAACATTGACTAATAAGGATATATTAATTTTCGTGATAGAATTATCTTCGAATGTCACTCTTGAGATTGTGTAGATCTTCCCCTCTTTCGCCCTCACTATGATAATGGTCAGGATTCGAAAGGAGATTCACGCGGGAACCAATATGCAGTTGTTGTGACCCTTCGGAGACGCCGTTAGAGTGCCCATAAATATATAATTCTCCACGTCTCAGCAGGTATCAGATTTCACACGCAATCAAAAGATCAGGATTTTGAGAATTGAATGTAATAATGGAGAGTAAGACTGAGTGAAAAAAATAAATGAAAGATGAATAAAATGAACACGCGCAAACGGTACGCAAGGACACGCAACACACACACAACTAGCATCACAATCCCATTTAAGACAACAGAACAGCAGAAGTAGATACAGGTAGATCAAATTAGCAGACATGCATGATCACTTCAACAGGGAACCACACTAAAAGTTAAGGGGAAGTAAGACCGACCAAGCGAGGCAGGCTGAGGATGGTATTCAAATAATCCGCGCGGATACAACGAAGAAGGTGTCTCCAAAATATCACACGAGTCCCTAATATATTTTTCTATTGGCGCGAGACGAACACATAAGTAAAGAAACTAGGTTATTGCCAACTAATAACACAAAGGACGATTTACCCCAATCAATATATAGAAGCATGCATTTGGTTGATTCTTCACAATAACATAAACATACAATACATATATATATATGAAGAATATAATAATCTATAATATAATATATAATATATAATATTATATAGCTGTGTGTGTGTGTGAGTTGTGTGTGGTGGTTTGGGTTGTGAAGTGTTATCACATAAAAACAACACAGACAACCCCACACAACACACAACACCACACACACATACATATACATACGAATAATAAATAAAATATGTATAAAATAACACAAACCCCCCACACAACACATAACACTGATACAAATAAATAAATATAATGTACTCGCCAACTCAGCCCACAGCACCATCACTACACACACATAACACACACACAACAACACACCAGCGTACCTACACACACATTCGTCATCATACATGACCTATATGATAACTAGAAACAAATAATAACACTTAGTAGTTTAATTAACCTTCGCAAACTACAGCTTCCCTCACATATATAGCGTGTTACCCCTATACTCATATTCGATAATACAATAAAGCAGACTATACAGTGTGGTCCCCGGGTGTGGTTGTGTGTGTCCCGCCTGATAAGAGATGCGAGTGTGTGTGTGTAGTGTTTGTGTGGGTGTCGTAGTCCATGAAATATAAAGTCACCCATCAAAACCCTACAATCCAGACACACACACACACACACACACACACACACGG
This sequence comes from Penaeus vannamei, assembly GCF_003789085.1. Lineage (NCBI taxonomy): Eukaryota > Metazoa > Arthropoda > Malacostraca > Decapoda > Penaeidae > Penaeus > Penaeus vannamei. The sequence continues at coordinate 924,393 of NW_020869806.1, read as the reverse complement.
CGCACGGCAGACCGGCGAGGGGTACACCTAATTTGGACCGCCACAGGGAAACCTTGCCCCATCCTCACTGCAGTCTATGAGTGGACACATACAATAACCGCGAGCGCATTGACAGTATAAGTGAGGGCACAATACATATTATGAGAGAGAAGATCAACGATCTACCACGACACTAACAACCAGACCATTCTATCAAAATCACACTACAAATGCACAACTAAGGGGATCGTAATTTTTTTCGGCGTTTGTCGGGGATTATGTAATTGCTATACTAAACCGGACACAGTATGTGGTAATGCAAAACAAGTGCCTTGGCATGCAAAATCAGTACAAATATGATTAGCCAGTGAAGTATGAGTGGCAAACACTCACAAGAAACTACAACATACACACACACGGTAAACATAAATATATATAAAATCGTATGAAAGGTAAAAATAAAAAATAAACACCTAAATAAAAATAACACAACACAAATCTACCCGCATAAATATATATAAATTACGTCAATTCCTTTATAATAATATTTACTTCCTATGTTACAGTTATAATCAATAAGTATTTAAAATTATATTTTAAAATCATAATTATCAGTTATATATATATATATATCATATATAACGATTTTCCTTTTCTCGCAGCAGAATTCCATATAATATATATATAATAGGGTCTCAATAAATACTCTAGCACAATATAAGATAAAAGTCAGCTGTTGAGTGCGTAATTAATAAACCGCGTTCGATGTCAACGTGGGTATAACGGGGAGGACGTAAGAGTGCTTATATAATATATACAGTTAACAACGCACTATATTAATATACGAACGAAAGTATCTAAGCAAGTATATTAATAAAAGTCTTTATACGCATAAGTATATGCTAGCGTGATCAGAGTCTTACACTAGTATCGATTAATTAATTGATTTAACTCCTTATATCTTGTGCTTGTAGTGTTGCTTGTAATGGTTTTCTTTTGGTTAGTCGGTTAAATTGTTAGTGTTTGTTATTTTCCTATTCTGTTAGCTCTATTTTTTAGTTGCCTCTTCGTTATTATGATGCTTCATGATCTATTGTATACCTAACTGATTAGCTCTGTGTGCTGAAATCGCTTGCTTGTGTGTAAGTTTGTGTAATTGTTGTTTATTGTTCTAAGTTTATTGTAAGTTTTGTTAGTGAACGTGTGTTGATGTGAAAATTATAGGCATATTGCACCTATAGAATTTATATTGTAACTTTTAATTTCGAAAGTAATCTTGATTCATTTCAATATTTCCTTGGTTGGTAATCGCTAAACGGAGATGTAAATTTAAGTTTAAAGATATTAATATAAATATAATATAATATAATAATTGAATCTGACAATATCTAAGCTTACATACTCAAAAGTAGTAATTTTAAATTGATTGAAAAGGAGTTTAAATAATTGAGCTAGATTCCTAAAGTCTCCTTCACAATCCTCTCATTCTTGAAGGCGTTCCAGCGAATGAGGACAGCCTCCAACGAGAGCGTTGATGAAAACCTCATCTCGTGGAACAAAGGCTATCCGTGGCGGCGCTTCTCCATGCCTCCTGCCATCGACATAACGCCTGCGCCGCCGTCCGACCAGGGTAAGGTAGAGGATCCTTACCTTGTCCCTCAGTCTGGTTCGAGCTGGTCTTCCGGTAGGGGTCCTGTTAGTCACTCGCCGATCCTGTCGGTTAATCTGGATGAAAACTATGTAGAGATGAAGTGCACTCCGCATATCAGGGGTGCAGCCAGTGAGTGCGTTGAGGATGTAAGTGATGTAACGTTTGGGGCACCTCACGAGGTTGAAAATAGAGACGAACAAGGCGAAATGCATGAGGAGATAGGCCCTGCCCAGCAAGAAATAGAAAGCCCAAATAAATGTGAAATATCTAGCGAATCCCCTGAACAACAGAGACACGAATCTGGTTTGTCAAACGACAACACATCTCATGAACCCATCATAGGAAGGCAGCAGTCTGACGCGAGTGATGACGTTTGCGCAGCGAGTACAGAGGATGAAGGTACTGATGGACAGGACACAAGAAGAAAGAAGGCGGCAGATTGCGACAAGCAGAAGTGTAAGAAGAAGAAAAGAGAAAGAAAGAAGAAATCTAAAGGCATCTCAGTAAACTCAACGCAGCAATTTGGGCATCGCTGCGAAAATATTATCAACATGTGTGACTTTATTATCGAACACAGCCCAAAGAAAGACGCTCTTAGGACGCTTGAAGTTGCCTCGCACATAATAAACTATAAATTTGCAGAAGTTTCGGAATCTTCCTATTCCATACCAACAACAGAAACGAATTCTAACGACGAAAAAACGATTGTGGACGATGACAACGAAATCCTGGAAACGGTTGTAGATGATAAAGGTAATGTCCTTAGGATGAGTCTGAGCAGCAATGACTCCGACAATGATCTTGCTGAAGTTGTCGACACTAATGCAATGGATGATGGACTTGAACAGAATGACCTTGAAACTCACGTAGACTTGTCTTTGGATAATAAGTTTGGTCATCTGTCTGTGGAATGTCACAAAGAACTTGTAGATGAGGATGATCGGAACAGGAACATGAAACTTACATCAAATAAGATGGAAGTTTGTGAGATGCCTTTAGCAAATAATAAGGAAGAACACAAGCAGAATCTACTTTATGACAGAATTGACTGCATACAATTTCCTGATGATGATGATGTAAAAAATAATGACAATTTCCAGTTCAGTAGCATAAACAACCATGATCTTCAAACAAATGATTCACTAATTTCACAAACAGTTTTAGAAGATGAGCCACAAAGAGACAGTTCACAAGATCTTGAAGAACTGCCGATGAATATGGACCAAGAGAGTAAAAACATTGGCCACAACTCCGAATCTTTGGTTATCCCAGATCTGGTTATTGTTCAGGACGAAGCACAAGGCGAGTCTGAAGTCATTGATAGTGTCAGTGATAACTATGCTGGAGACAGTCATATGGACTATTTGCAGACAATTGATGAGGAAACGGAGCCAAATTCAATGGTGGATGACGAACGCTATCTCTCTGATACGTGTGAACAACCCCTTGAGGAACTACAGTACAATTCAGAAGCAGTTAATGAATTGTCAAATGAATGCCAGGAAACGTGTGTAAGCACTGCCTTGGAGGAAACTGAAGACACTAAAGCTGCATTGCAAGATGCCCTTAAGTTTTCTGTAGAAATAGCAAACAAGCTATCTGCTGAGTTCGAGAGAAACAGAGAAACTGCTGAAAGTCTTGGAGACCAATTGTCAGATAAAGAAGAAAAGTTGGAAGCTTCAGATATTACATCAAAGGTAGATAAAGAAGAAACAGAATTTTCTGAAAACATATCAGAGAAACTCAAGGATTATAAAATCATCGATCAACCATCACAAGAAGATCAAGAAGAACCCATGGAACTTGAAACAAAACTTTCCTCTACTATAGAAGAGGATCTAACTTTTACAGCAATTTCTAATCTAGATACTCTGCAGCAAAGTGTTAGTGAAATAGTAGATGAGACTGACATGACCTATACAAATGAATTCCTTGATTTGCAGAATGAGAATGCTACAGGATGCACAGGAGATATAGGTGATACTTCATTACAGAGCAACAATACTTGGCCACCGTCTAAGGATCTGTTACAATCGGTTGAGCCATTGCTGGAAATGGAGGAATCCTCAAGCCTATGTGTAAGTGATGAAGCTGTGGAAACGGACAAAACTTTGCTCAATAAGGAATGCAATCTTTTAGAAGGAAATGATACTTCACTCAAAAGAGAACAGAGAGAAGCAGGATCACCAACACCAGATGTGGTAGAGGAGATGGATGTCGACACCAAATGTAACATAGCTATAAACAAACAAACTGAACCAAAGGACACAGTGATTGAGAAAAACAATACAAACGTAAATGAGGAAGAAAGGATTATTTCTAGGGAGGAGACAAACCGACATCTAGAACCATCTCCAGTTAGTTCAGGAAGTGTAACGTCTTGCAGCTTACCTCCCTCTCCTATGTCTGAAGAAGTGGCACTCCTAACATCCTCATCAGGTGGAACAAACAGATCGGTGGGAATGGAACACAGAAATAAAACAAAAGTCTCTGAACAAAAAGATCGTTATTTCATCCCAATAGAAATACCCAAAGATTTAACTCTCAGTGATAAGGTTAAAAGGAGAGAAACAAGGTCAGCTGCTGCAATAGTGACTACTGGATCTGTATCAAGGTACAAAGCATTATTTGAAATGAAGTCGGTCGATGAAATATCTGTTATGCAAAAAGAAAATAATGTAAAAGAAACTAAGTACAAGTATAAGAAAAAAGAGAACAAAGACATGTTAACATTTAAAGCCATATGTGTAAATCTCACTTTTGAGGAAGAGGAAACTAATAGAAGACCCAGTGAAGAGAGTACGGTTGAGATGACCACTGAGCAGGATGAAAATACAGGGGGCATTGAAAATAGGAACGTGGACGTAAAGCCTGATATTTCAAATGATAAACAAACTACAGAAGATGAGAAGCCTGATACTTTAAACACTATGCAGCATAAAGAAGACGGAAGACATGATATTTCAAACAGTAACCTAATTAAAGAAGACAGAAAGCCTGACATTTCAAGCAATAACCTAATTAATGAAGACAGAAAGCCTGATAATTCAAACAGCAACCTAATTAATGAAGATAGACAGCCTGATATTTCAAACATCAACCTAATTAATGAAGATAGACATCCTGATATTTCAAACAGTAACCTAATCAAAGAAGAGAGAAAGCCTGATATATCAAACATTACACAAATAAAAGAAGAAAATCCTGATATTCCAGTCGGTAATCAATTGAAGGAAATGTCACATGCACCGCAAACATTTGCTCCACCAGTAATACCACCTGATATGGGTTTACTGAATCAATTTAGAGTTGACACCAGCAGTGTGGGACACAAGAATTCCTTGAAGTTAGAAAAAGAGAAGTCAGCGTCACCTACAAAGGCTCCATTATCCTTGTATCGATCCACTTCGCCGATTTTGCAGTCATTGCAAACAAAGTGCAAAAGCAAACCAACGGTCAGAGCAAGATCCTTGCCATATTCGACATTTGTAAAACAGTCCTCAGTGAAAATAGAAACAGAAAAGAAAGTGTCACAGTTAAGAAATGTATTTGAATCCTACAACACTGATTCGCAAAAGCCTACTAGGAACTTTACTCAAAAAACTAGACGATTCATTAAACAAGGGAGTGAGGAGGAAGATTTAATGGAATCTTCTATCAAAAGAACTGATGAAAATAGAAATGTGTCTTACATTTTAAGATCTTTTGATCGGATAAATACAAAAGATTCTGTTGAAAAGAAAAAATGTGAATCCTCTAGTTCTGAAAATGATGTGAACTCCAACTTTACTCATGGTGTGAGTAGTTCCTTAAGTCAAGAACTCAAGAAGAATGGTAGGATTGATGAATATTCAGTCGCTTTTTCAAAAGAACTCAAGAACAGTGACACTAATGAATGCTCTCAGAACTACTTAACTCAGATTTGAGACACACTGGGTTAATGAACACTCAGATGTAGCTACAAGTCAAGAACTCAAGAGGAACAGTGGGAGTGAGAAAGACTCAGTTGCACCCTACAACAAAACAGATCTTTCTATCATCCCAAACAGTGATATTTATAGAGCTAGTGATTATGCTACTGCAGACTTCATTGAGAGTAAGAGCAGGTAGCAATCTATTAGGCAAGGAAAAAGATAACCTTAAACAGAAGAACATCTGATTTCTTTCCTTCAGTTCCACAAAACTGAATGATGTGCAGCCACATGGTACTGAGAATAATGAAGTTGAACTGCGTGATGTTACCGAAGAAAACAATTCTAATATTCAACCCGTGTGACGACACACATATTACAATAGAGGAATCTGATTTCGTTAAAAAAGAAGCCGCAAAACTGGTCCATAATGCATTGTTAGAGAACATGGAAGAAAGATATTCATAAGAGATGCATTAAAGCACAGTCCTGTCACAGACGTCTGAATGATCACTACCCAATAGTGTCTGTAGATGAAGGCGACTTCATGTGTCCTACTAGTTCAGAAAAGGAGGAAACACCATTAACTCCAGGTAAGAATAAACGCAAGAGGGTTTATGCTAGTGCAGTAACTGCGCCACTGGATTTACATGAAGATAATTCACATTCATCGCTGCAAAGCAAAACTGTGCCTAGCAAAACTGCAGGGGATATTAAAAAAATGCTGCCTGAATTTGAAAATATTGCTTCTGATCAGCTTGCTTTCTGTGCAACCACAGCTTCTGACCCAATAATTAATACAGTGCCAGAACACACATCTACTTACATACGCAACTCTTGCTGAAGTTACGCTGAATGTTAAGGAATCATTAGTGCTGCAAAGCTGTGAAACTGAAGTATGCAAAAAGGATGATGAGAATTTAAGGTCATTAGATTTTGTAGATTGTGACCGGTTTCAAAATCAGTATCAAAAACTCAGAGAGCATATTAGCATACCTAATAAGGCAGCTGATGAACATGCAAAAAATTCCAAATGTGATCCTGAATATAGCCAATACAATGTTCAAATGTTTGATCAGCTTTCTTGCTTCAAATCCAATCTTCCTATCAGATGATATCAAAGATAAATGCCAAATTATATCAGATGTCATGCAAAAGACCCCTTCTCATAGACCAGGCATCATCCAACTGGAATCTACTAATCTGCATAATTCTGTTCAAGTAGACAACATCAATATAGCAAATGCATTATGTACAGAACATATTGACAGACAGAGAAAGACATTCCAACAGATCCAGTATCAACACCTTACCAACCACAAGACTTAGACATTTCAGGTTCATATTCAGTCAGAAAACACTTGACATATTGGACAACCGCTCACCCAGAAATTACAAAACTTATTGGGATATTGTTTCAATCCAAAACCACTAATATACGACTACTGCTCACAAACACACACACCGAAATAACAAACATATTGGACACTGCTCACGAGAGGATGACTAACAGATAATCGCGATACACTGTTCAACCAGAAACATCCCTAAGAACCATCTCAGCATCAACTATGCAATCAACACAACACAGCAGCAAAACCACATAACATCACAATCACAACACTATCGAGACTAACCTAGCTACCCACAGCAAACTCTAACAATATTAGGAACACTGCTGCAACCAAGTACGACCATAGCATAACTCTCGGAACACTGACATCACATCCACAGAAACACTACATAGCCATATTGGATCACTGTTATCAACAAGGAACTAACTTATTAGACATTGACTTCAAACCAATAACCTACACTAATAACCTATTGGACACTGTCTCTAGGCAGAAATCAACTAGCATAATGGAGGAACACTGGTATTACAATATACCAGCACCACTTAACAGAATTTAGGACACTGCTACATCATGAAAACCTACCTAACTATTATTGAAAAGAACACTGTTATCAATAATACACATAGAAACCACTAAACATTATTAGACACTTGACTCAACACAGAAAACCACTAGCTTATTTAGGACACATGCATCAGACAGAAACCAACCACATACTGGACACACAAGTTGCACATACTTAAGAAAAACCATGTACCACGTAACAATATATTGACATTGCTCAGAACAGAAACCACTAACATATTCTGGACATTGCTCAGACAGAAACCTACTCAACATATTGGGACATGTGCTCAGGACAGAAAACCACTTTAACATTATCGGACGTTGATCATCTGTGCGTGTCAGTACATGAAACCACTAACATTATTCTTGATCCCTTTGTTGCTCAGACAGAAACCGGACATACATATTGTGTAACTGCTTCAGCGCAAGTAAACCACTAACATTATTTGGGACAACCTGCTCAGTGTCCAGAACACTAAACTATAATTTAGCGACACTGTTCAGTCCTAGAAAACCACTAACAAATATTTGGACATCGCTGCTTGCAACCACGAAAACTTAGAAAGATATTGGACAATATAACTGCTTTACAGCCAGTAAACCACTTAACGATAATTCAGGAGCACTTAGAGTTCAGTATATACCAGAAACCACACAAAAGATATTGATCCACACTGCTCAGCCTAGAAAACCCACCTAATCTAATTATCGACACTTAGAGCTCAGACAGAAACCCATTAACAAATATTGCCTAGTTCAGTATAATACCTAGAAACGCAACTCAATTAAGAATATATTGGAACATACATGAGACTTATCAGACCAGAAACCACCAAAAAGATATTGGACAAACTTTGACCCGCCAGAAAACCACTAACAATCATTATCGGTAATCACACTAGCTCAGTTGAACAGATGATTACCACTACGTATAGCCTGTTGCAGGCCGAATAGGCCACGGCAATTGATTGTAGTGTGATCATTCTGCTTCAGCTCAGAGATTGACCACGGTAACTGATTATCGACACTGCTTAACAGCCGAGATAACACGACTAACATATTGTGAAATAACATTCTGTATTAGTATATAATATTACCAGAACCACACACGATTAGTTGGACATACTGCATCAGATAGAGCCAGAAACACATTAGATACTTGGACTACACTAGCTACAGTTATTATACATAAACACCATAAACATTAAATATAGATCACTTTATATACCTCAAAGTAACATGCCAGCCACAAACACACACCAGCAATGACAATAACCTAGGACCTAGAGAGACATCAGCCAGAATAAACCACCAAATAATGAGGTGGACTAGGACACAGAACTAACAAACCACGAAATAACAACACAACCAAAGCAAATAGATTCGAGACCACCTAGGACCTCAGAACAATCCCAGACAAGCAAATCCACTACATTAAATACGCACGAACGAGCGTAAGGCATACAGAACAGAAAACACTCACATAATACGAACAAACACATAGCCAAGGCTTCAAGCAACACCAGAAACAGACAACCCACAACAACAACTAACTCAACGAGACACACAACAGAAACCACTCGTTCAAACCAAACACCAAGAAACACCCAACATATTGGGACAGCTACCCTCGTTACAACAACCAACCAGATACAGCAACCACATAATGCGCAACACTGATCCAGTAACCACGACAACCTCATAAAAACCTCACCATCCGATATTGCGACCACCTGCCTCCGACAAGCAAGCCCATCTCAAACACTAAACGATTTAATCGAAACATCCCGCTTCAACCAGGCAAACCACTAGGCATATTAGACACAAAAACAATTGCTCAAAAACCAGACAAACCACAACATAATCGACACATAGCTCAAACAGAAACAACCAACATATTCGACAAACGGTAGACTCAGAACACAGAAAACCAGCATAAAACATAAATACGTACCACTGTTTCGACCCAGAAAACCAAAACAACATAATGAGGGACAAACACACTGATTAACAAATACCAGAAACACACTAATACACAATAATATCAGAACAACTACGCATCAGTAAACAAGAAACCACTAACACAGTAGATACGCAAACATAAAAACTGTACTACAGACAGAAAACACACCAACATAATTCGGAACATACGGCATCAGACAGAAACCAACAGAACATAATATTAATCAGACACTGAAGTTCAACACAGAACACACAAAACATATTGGACACGGATATCAAACAATCTACAGAAACAATACAATCAACACACAATATTGAAACTGAGTTCAAAATAACCAAAACAGCCACATAATCGACACTGAGTTAGAACAAAATAATAAAGCACAGAAAAAACCAACACAACAAAATAATTTATGGACACTGTTCAAACAACAAAAGAAAACACTACTCACAACATACTAATAATCGAAAAGACATGCTCCAAGACGAAAACCAATACCCTAACATAAATCGACACTAAGCTCAAACACAGAAAACTACCACATTAAATAACTATTGGAAACACAACACTGCTTCAAACAAAAAACCAGAAAACCACCAACATAAATCGAACTGAGCTCAAGAAAACAAGAGAAACCACTAAACAATAATAATCGAGAACACATGGCTCAAAACCAAACCACACATAATCGAGACACTGACTTAAAAAACAAGAACACACTAAACATATATCAATCACTAAGGCCACCATAAACACCAACATATTAAGGAACACACATAGAGAGAGAGATTAAACATCAAGAAACATAACCAAACCAATCGACACTTGTTACACGCCAGAAACCACCGAACGATATTGGAACAAGCTGTTAAAGACAGAAAACCACCAAACATATTGAGAACTACTAGAGCACTTCAGCCAGAAAACCAACCTAACATATTTGGACACTATGTTCAAACCAGAAAACATAACAAACACAACATATTACGGAAAATACACTGCTACAGAAATAATAACCACAAAAAACCAATGAACATAATTGAAAACCTGTTCCAACCAAACCAAGAACCACCATAAAACTCATACTTAACACTGCTCAAGAACAACGAACACAAACACTATAGATCATTTATTGGAGAACTAGTTCAACCTAGCAAACAAAGCCAGAAACCATACCGAGATATGGACACCCACAAACATGTCAACCAGGTTAAAGCACACACAAACAATAATGACACTGAGCTCACAGACAAGAAAACACACTACGTTACAATAATGGTACGCTCTGGAACACACCCCCTGTAATCAAACCTTAAGAAACCTACTCAAAAATAATCACGAAAAACAACTCCGCAACAGACCCACAGAGAAACCCACTAAACCATAGCTCCGGACCACTGTTCAGATCCAGACACCACCGCAACAATTCTGGCAGTCGCACCCTGTTCACCGCCACACAACCACCCGAAAACCATTGGACAGACTGGCTCCCAGACAGAAGGACAACGGTTAACATCATCGGCACACTGGTTGGCACAATACTAACCCACTCAGAACAACCACTCAACATCATTTGGACCACTCTCGTTAGCCGCCTTTCTCCCCCAGAAACCAACAACCAGTAATTGACCCACTCACCAGAAAGCCACTAAGCATTTGTGACTACTGTATTCAACCAGCAAACACCTCGTCACACACAACATATTGGACACTCAAAGTCTGGGATCAATCAACTAAATAAACCCATCCGAACGATCAAATCGACACCTTTCTCAGTACCAGACATCACACTACACTATTGGCACCACTGTTCAACCAGAAACAACCAACATAATCGACAATCCTGTTCACCAGAAACCACAACACTATATATCGGACAACTGCTCAGCAAAGAAACCACATAACGATAAAAATGCGGAACACCTGCTTCCAGCACCCAGAAACCACTAACTATATTGGACACTGTTATCCAAGCCCCCCACCAGAAAACCACCCAACATAATCGAACTCACTGCTCAGACAGATCCCACTAACGCACTACTTCGGACCCACTGCTTCAAACCCAGAAACCACCAAACAATAATCGCACACTGTTTTCAACGCAGCAACCCACCAACATATTTGGCCACACTGTTCAGGCAGCACAAACACCAAGATATTTGGCACACTACTCCAGATCCAGAATCACGCCATAACACTCATTGGAACACACTGTTCAACCGCACAACACCAACATACTCTCGGACACTTGTCTCAACCTCACCAGAAACCCACCCAACATATCGACCCAAGACATGTTCTAGCACTCCTCCCACCCCAGTTACAAACCACCAACCATTTGGACACTGTCACCCCACGCACAAACCACCAACATAAATCGACACCTCAACTGCCTCAGCAACAGAAAACCAACTAACCAACTATTGCGACACTGTTCAACCCCCCAGAAACCCCACCCAACCATACGGAGCTCGATCACTCGCTCAGACAGAAACCACTAAACATACCTTCTTGGACTCTCACTGTTTCAAACAGAAACCACAACTTAAATCGACACTGTTCAGCTCTCCAAAGAATAAAAACACGCCCGAAAATCAACCGCGCAAACATTTGGACACACTGTTCATAACCAGAAACAGCCACATATATCGACAACTTAGGTCTCCAGACAGAAACCATAACATAATCGCATCCACTGTTAATCATCAGAAAATTCCACCCAACAGTAGGTATTGGAAAACCCACTCGTTACAGATCGGCCCAGCAAACCACTACATATAGGACACTAGATGCAGCCCGAGCGCAAACCGGAACAAGCAACATAATTGGACACATAGATTTCAAACAGAATTGACTCACTCGAAACATAATTACGACACTGTTCAGACGAGAGAACAACCAACAATAAATTCGACACTTGATGGGCTGGCAAAGTCCAGAAGACCAACTAGACAATATGGAACACTGTAAACGCAAGAACCACCAACATAATCGACACTGCTCAGACAGAAACCACTAACATAATCGACACTGATCAGCCAGAAACCACTAACATTATCGACACTGCTCAACCAGAAACCACTAACATAATCGACACTGCTCAACCAGAAACCACCAACATATTGGACACTCAACCAGAAACCACCAACATAATCGACACTGTTCAGCCAGAAACCACTAACATAATCGACACTGCTCAACCAGAAACCACCAACATATTGGACACTCAACCAGAAACCACCAACATAATCGACACTGTTCAGCCAGAAACCAACATAATCGACACTGCTCAACCAGAAACCACCAACATATTGGACACTGTTCAACACCACCAACATAATCGACACTGCTCAACAGAAACCACTAACATTATCGACACTGCTCAACCAGAAACCACCAACATAATCGACACTGCTCAGACAGAAACCACTAACATTATCGACACTGATCAGCCAGAAACCACTAACATTATCGACACTGCTCAACAGAAACCACCAACATAATCGACACTGCTCAGCCAGAAACCACCAACATATTGGACACAACCAGAAACCACTAACATATTCGACACTGTTCTGACAGAAACCACTGGCATATTGGACAGTGCTCAGCAAGAAACCACTAGCATATTGGAATATGTTCACAAAGAAACCGCAAATATCGTAGACACCAGTGATCAAAATAATGCGAACATATTGGAAGCAATTAAAACAGAAGTTGGCAGCACTGTTCAACCAGGAGGTATTAGTACATTAGGTATTGTTCAACCATTTACTAGTAACATACTAAACACACAGGAGATAGTTCAACCAGAAACCACCAACTTATTGGACAATATTCATCCAGATACCACTAATACATTGGACATTGTTCAGCCAGAAACCACAAACATATTGGACATTGCTCAAACAGAAATTGCCAACAACAATCACTCGGAAGCATCTTGCATTACGGATACTGTTCAAATAGAGACCAATAACGCAAGTAGTGTTCAAACAGAAATCACTAACTTATCAAATGTTACTGACCCAGGTTTAACCAACATATTGGACACTATTCAACCAGATACTGCTAAGATAATGGATAATGTTCAGTTAGATACCACAGTTAAACCAGGCACTCTACCAATCACAGACATACTGAAGACTGTTGAACTACCAGAAACTAGAGACTCACTGGAAACTGTTCAACCAGAAACCACTCACATATTTGACACTAATCCATTAGAGACTACATGTGTTTTAGATACAGTTCCACCAAAAATCAGTGATATATTGAACATGGAAGAGTCGGACACCACAACCATATTGAAGAATGTTCAACAGAAAAATGCAAACTTGCTTGACACTTTAGCGTCAGAAATCACCGAGTTACTAGATATTGCGAAACCAAATACTGCAAGTGTACATGACAATGTTGAACATATTGAAACCAGTAGCATAATAGATACCAATACTTTAAATACCGTTCAACAAGAGACTACTACTTCACAAGAATCTGCAAACACACTAGGGCAAACACATCCAGATCCTTTACTTTCATTAGACACCAGTAATCAGATAACTACTGAATTCAACACTACTCAAGCACGAATCACTCATTTGCCAGACACCACACTGGGAGAACAAAGCGAAATGATTCATCCAAAAATCACAAATATATCTGTTATTTCATCAAATGCAATTCAGTCTGAGAAAATGAATACACTAGGAAATATGGACACACAAATCAATCAGTGTGAAAGTTCTAGTTATACAGATACAATACCACCTGAAAATAGTTGCACATTAGATACTAGCCTATCACAAGTCACCAGTACTGTAAGTCGCCCAGAAACTTTTAATTTACCAGGCACTATGCAAGCAGATTTTGAAACTGGAAACACTGACACATCCAATACTCTACTAGAAATCACCAAAAACACTTCCCCAACAGAAAGTGCAGTTCTACTAGATAACACTGAAATGGTTGCCAGTGAACCAGTTGCAAATCTGCCAAGTAAAAATAAACCAAACTCTGGGGAAGTATTGGATCCCAATTTAGACAGTACTGATGCATTAAATAAAAGTCAGCCTGATGCTTCTGGTAAACCTGGAGACTTTGTATTAATGGAAATATATGACAAAATCAAGGTTGAAAATGCATTTCAAGTCGATTCTCTTAATTCAGGTTCAGCTGATCAGTTGGCCAGCATCGAAACTGATAAGTTTCCTCTGATGGAAAAAAGCAAGTTGGAATCAAAAGAAGATTTGGACAAAAGTCACATGTCTACGTACCTAGCTGATATGTTGACTGGTACAGACTTTTCTGACAATCAAGAAACAATAGATGTTGAAAAACAAATAAATCATATGCATTCACAAGAGGGGGATAAGTTCAGAAGCACAGAACTTCCTGTGGAAAAGAGTGTAGGCAATTATTTGATTTCGGTAATAGAGGATAAATTTTCGGATCGAGTATCAGATAATTCAAGACGCGAATCTGAGTTAAATGAAAATATCCATGATTTATCCTGTGCCTTCAATTCCGAATTCTTTCTTGGTGGGTGTTCTGATGATCAAAATCCTCCCAATTCAGAGGAATGTGTTTCTTCACCTCAAAACAGACATGCTACCCAAGTTGAAATGTCGTCTCCTGAGGATCTTGTGGAAAATGTACATCTTTTGCCAGATATTCAGGAAGGAAGAATCATGCAACAGACTCACTACTCTGACTCTCAAGACAAAGATATAGACTCTGACTTAGGAACACCTAGTGCTCCTGGAAGTCTCCTCTGGGAAGCTTCACATCAAGATTTTGATGATGATGTTCCTATTCCATGCACATCCCGTCCAAATTCCTCACTAAGTATTCATCAAGAAAGAGATGAAACTGTGGAGGAAGAGAGAGGTTCACCTTGGTCTTTATTTACAGCCATCAAAGAATATGTTAGTTCGAGATCTGCATCACCACTGGACATGTTTGTTGATGAGACTTTAGCACCTACTGAAGCATCTGATGAGGAAGAATTTGTTTCTCTTGGACCATCTATTGTGCAAGATAACTTAAATATCAGAAACCTTGAATGCTCAGAATCACTACAAACAGATCAATGCCCTGGTCCTACTCATGAAGATATCAAAACACCATATCAAATAACTCAAAACGATGTAAGCAGTTCTGTGCATGGTTATGTAAAACCCCCAGATTCCCTTCCATTGCGTAAAATTAATGCACCCTCTATGACAGCAATGAGGTCTACGGTGGAAGACGTCAGTGAAGCAAGTGAGTCATTGACAAGTCTTCCTTATGAGGAATCAAATGATTCTATATATGAGACTCCTGATGCTCCACCAGAACTCCCTCTAGCAGAACTGTCTATCGAGAATATGAGCTTTTCTTCGAAGGACACTGAACACGAAGCATCCTTCAGGTCTTTCACACTCATTAATGAGGAATTAAATGTTAGATCAAATGACCAAATTCAGAACATACAAATTCCTTCTGAAATAGATGAGTTTGGCCAAAGGTCTGCCCAGGAAGTGCTGGTTCAGTCAACACTAGAAGTTGCAAAGAATTATAGTTATGAAGACAAGTGTTCTTTCCTAAGTAGTGATCCATGTCCTTTGGATGCTAACACTGAGATCTTGCTCCTATCCCAAAATGAAACAGATACAGAGGGGCACAATGACAATAGTGATACCCTCATATCTAGTGCTGTAGATAATATGGCTTCTGATCTTTCCTTAGAGCAATGTAGATTAGGGGATCAAGTGAGACAAGATGACATAGAAGATCATGAAATAGAGGACAGTCCTTCGCCAAGCCTACACATCACACAGACAGTATCGGATGATCAAGCCTCTGAAGATCATGAGGCAGATATTTTCAAGCAGGAACCCGAAGTTGGCCTCGCTTCAAATACTTCAGAGTCTGTTGTATCCTTAATAGAAAGAAGTGAAACATTACCATCTGATGAACGTGATAACAGTAAGAGTACCACAAGTAGTTTTGCAATAAAAACAGAAGATAGCATTATGGCAGTAGAAGATACTGAAATACCAAATACCCAATATGAACAGGATGAGGTAAATTTTGCTACACAAGAAATAAAGAAATCTGAAGTCAATAACTAAACTGATGGAACACCATGTAAAATTTTACCGAGTGTTGTTGTAGGAGCCACTGAGGATAGTGACAAGAACGCTCTGTCGGTATGTGAAGGCGAAATAAGCACCGAAGCAACTGCTCAGGAAAGTAGTTGCGAATCTGATTCTGATGACGATATGAAAATCGGCCCAATTCGTGGCTTTCGCCCTCTGGTAATACCTCTTTCCCCCAGTCCAACGAGGTCGCCTATAACCACTTCAGACAGTGACTCTCAATCCGAGTCGGATGTAACAACTGATGAAGATGAAATTGATATTCCTAGCAAGAAACCTAAGGTTAAATACAACAAACCAGCACGCAGCCACAGTAGCAAACTGCACACCATCCCTGAGCTGTCAGAAGACGAGGAGGAAGAGGTGATGCCTGTCAGACCTCCGAGACCAAGACGACTTTCCCTTGGGAAGAGACACCTCTCAGACAAAAGTGCTGAGTCTCCTGGCACTCCCTCATCTGCGAGGAAGATCGGCAGTCCGTCTTCTCCTCATACGCCCAAATTTTCTCCAGATTTCTCATCGTTTGGAAATGTTGAAGAAGAACATTCATCATTGGACGAAGACAATGTATTTACAACGGAGAAACCAAAACCGATGAAGAGAATGTCTATGTATCCTTCTAATTGTGTATATTCAACTTCCAGTGAAAATGATACTGACGATGAACCCACAGTAATTTATGGAAGACATTATGGGTCTTGTTTCAGAACTCAAAATTCTCCGGATATGATAGAACAAGACAGTTTGGAATGTGATGAAGATGATGAATGTGATGAAGATGATGAGGAACCAGTTGATTATTTTGAGATGAGAAACAAGGCTCATGTGAAAGCTGATAAAGAAGAAAAACTGATTGAGGAGGAACATGAAATTACACCCAGCAAAAATGAAACTGAAGATTTCCTTGAAAAAAGACCTGTTACATCCTCAGGCTTAAATTTTGATGATGCCCACAACGAAGTCAAGTATTATCCACCTTTGGAAACTCTCATGATCCCCTCCCAGACCTCTTCTGGAGATGAGGAAACAGGCATTGCAGAAGCCGATAGCTCTCCTCTTGAGGAACCCGAAGAGACTGAGAATCAGCCTGCTTATGTCATCACTCCACTTGGGGAGGAAAGCATTCTTACAGACCACGCCTTTGTTCCACCAATGGAAATGTTGCACATTCCTAAACTGCAGGTTGCACCTTTAACCTTCGAAGACGTCGATCTTCCACTGACACCGCGATTCCCTTCTGTGCCCTGTACAGAACAACAAAACGAAATAATAGGATCTGTGTTTGATGGGAGTGAGGAAAATCAAAATTTACAAGGGACGACTTCCCATACAGATCACATACAAACTAAAGGAAATGATGCATTTGCTGAACTAGATACATGTTCATTCAAAGAAAGCGGTAATATTAAGTTCGAAACACAGGAACAGTTTATTGAAAATTCATTATTCAGTTCAGAAAATGAACAATATAATAAAGGTTTACCTGATATGGATGTTCATTATGAGCCAAAAACTGACGGACTCGACATAACAGTTGATGAAAATCTGAGCAAGGATATTGACGACATACAGAATGCCAATGAAATGACTGGTGAAGGAAGTGACAAAGAAAACAATGTGATGAATCCGTCTGGAAAATCAGCTGACATGACACTCACCGAAGATCAGTTGATATTTTTTCAGGGTGGCGGACTTCAGCAAGTAGCACGATCGTTTGCGGTCACAAATTCGCCCAAAAAGGAATTGGTACAAGGTGAGAATTCAACTAACATAGGTGACAAATCCTTTCCCTCCATAGATGTAGATGTTGCCAGTAATGACCCTGTCCTTGACCCTCTTGACCAAACAACTACACAAGACGATATATGTAACCCAAGTGAAAAGAATATGACAACTAGCAATGAATATAGCCATATAGATGCTGATTTTAGCTCAAGCAGTGTAATTCAAACACTGCCATGTTCTTTTCCACGTGAAGGCCTGGCCAAACAGAGTGAGCTTGAATCAACAGATAATTTTTTCCCATCATCAAGTGAGATCTTCGCAGTAACAGCAACAAGTGACCCATTTTCATCAAGTGAAAATGAAATTGGATCTCTATCATGGGCTACAGATCCCTTTGATGAGGATCAGAATCTAATTGGCCTAGATTTCTGTAATTTAGCTGATCGTAAGCCCAGCGAGGGAAGCCATACTCGCATGCATGACGCAACCTTGTTATCTCAAAGAGACAGAAGGAAGCCAGGTTCTCCTGCAAAAGTATTAGTTGTGTCTCAGAATCCGTCGGAGGAGTTTGTACAAGACAGTGAGTTCCCGCTAAATGATAGGAACCAGCGATGTCAAAGCGACATGGCTGAGAAACAGTTGGATGGTGATTTAAATTTTGACATTCTGTCGGATGTCAGTGAAATATATGCTAGTGATCAGAGACCCAAAGATAGAGCTTTTTTATGTAATGATGAAACGGCTCAATACAAACCTGTTCCTCTCCGAAGTGATTTGGATATATTTGCTCAACAGGAAGCAGAACCTATGTTCGATCTCAGTGATGCAGCGAAGTCTGAGGAGGGTACACAGCTAATCAACTTAACAGATGAATTAGGGGAAGACATAGAAAAGCACCCATGTGTAAATGCTAAACAAATGTTGCCCACGAACTCTGACCAGGAAGCAATTAATGATTTTTCTTCTCTTATAGACGTCTCAGACTGTAATTCATCTCAAAATCTAAAATTCGGTAACAATGTATCCACAGCAGACAAATCTGATTCCAGTGACGTATATGCAACAGAGTATACATGCAAGGAATCATCTGATGACACGACTGGGCTGGATGTTAAATTTTTTGATATCGATGAACAACCCGTTTATTACGGGAAAGCTGAGGACGAAAAATCTGATTCATCAGCAGTACCATTTAACATCTTCGATAATCTGCAAACTGAATCTAATATGCTTATTCCACAGGCAGCCGAGTCTACCTGTGTAACAGATCTTCTCAATATAGATGACTTTTCATTTGCTGAGGGTCCGAGTGATGTCATTTCAGATAAACAAAATATCAGTCTTCTTGACTCTGACTTTGAGGAGTTTATGCGAAGTGATTCGACTACTAACAATGACAATGAAGTTGGATTTACTAATAATTCAATAATTAATGAAATAATAACAAATGTCTGTCATCAAGCAGAACCTGACGATTTGCCGGCATTGGAATCTAATACTCACAAAGTAACACCTGACATTGATGTGCTTACAATGGGAGCTACCGAAGACAAAACTAAGCTGGAAGTTGAGGAAGTAGATTTCTTTTCTTTGCAAGAGGAAAATCCAAACAAACAGTCACACCATCAGACGAGTGAAGATTCCGAGGAACTAGAGGAATTTTTATCTCTGACGAATGTACAAAACGAATGTACGTGTGAAACAGAACCGCGAGTGGATGGAATCCCTTTAAGTGAAGCCACAAAAGAGGATAATCTTATTGTTTCCAGTGAGACGGGCGGAGCGAACGCTTTGGAAATCCCAGAGCTTCCGCCAGTTACGGGAGCAGATAGTCTCTACAAGTATGGGGAGAGGGATGACCTAATTGGTTGTGAGCCAGACAGACACGGGAAGGATGCGGAAGCTCAGTCCGAGGTCAGTTGTGACGGAACACCAGATAGTTGCGGTGCCGGTGAGTTAGCCCTGGAATGTCAGAACCAGACTGACATTCCCAACGTCTCGCTTGTAGGTCATGAACATGTAAAATCTCGGCTTGTCGAGGGATTAAGCTCATCTATTACTTCTGGTGAATTTGATACCCATGACAAGGTAGTTTTTCATGAACAAGCACAGGAACAGACAGAGTGTCTTCCCTTCCCCTCCGAAGGAAAAGAAAAGAAAGCATTTTTTTGTGATTATAGCAATCAGACCACACAGCATGTACAAGAAGGTAATGTGAAGAATTCAATACTTGAGAATGATTCTGATGACCAGTGTATGGTAACAGCGAAGGATGAAAATGAGCCTGCAGACTATGACAGAGAGAGCACTTTGTCGGAAATTTCATCTACCATTTTTGAAAGTGTACGAGAGTCACATCCCGTTCTTGACCCAATAGTGATAGAGAAACTTAATTTAGTTGAAGGAACATCACTCGCACAGTCTACTGACCATCCTAAAGAGGACAGTGAGCACTTAAAGCTCAGTAATTCTCCTATTCCAAGTGCACGAAGTACAGTGCAGGATATTATAACTGCTGATAAACAAACCCTAAACATTAATGCTCACAGTGATGATGGCTGTAATGTAATTTCTGATGACGTTTATGATAAGGAAGATAAAGACAAAAATATAGATCCCGGTTGCCAGGAAAAGAGGGATGATGGTACACAGGAGGAACAGATTGATAATGATTCACAGTGTGTAATCGAGGAGTCGAAAAATGATGATAATGACCATTCAACATCATCAAATCGAACTAGCGTTGTACTTGATGAATTTCAGCAAATGCTGGAAAAGGAAGGTTCAGAGTGTTCATCGTTTGCCGATTTATCTGCAGAGGAAGAAGTAGGAGATTCAGGTTTCAGTCCTTCAGCTTTTGAGCAAGACCAATTCACTGGAACAGGAATTTCAAACACCGTACAAAAGCAAGGTGAAGAGGAGTCTATCAGTTCACAATCTCACCGTAGTTTTCTAGAAGAAATCCATGGATTTAGGACATATTCCAGGGATTCTGAAAGCTCAAATGATGAAAGACCTCCAAAGGCTGATGCACGTTTTGAAGGAAGCAAAGTGAAAGTCGACAGTCAGCCAACAACTGAACTTGTCACTTTGAGAAAACAGTTCTGGGATTCTGTTGCAGCAGGTGGCACCGGGCATGTGGACTCGAAAGTTTCATCAAGCTCTGACTCGACTGATATTGTAAGTCAAGCAGATGACGTTTCTAAGTGTGAAACAATTACTGGAGAGCAAGAGGAAGAGATCACAAGAGGACCCACACCTGAAGCAGATGACGTGTTTCAGGATGCTGTTGATGAGACACCAGTGGGGTTAGTCGGGCGACTGAAGGCTGTTTGGAGTAGCTTTTTCATGGGTGATAAGCAAGCGTTGACCACAGAGGATAATAAAGAAATGGGTCTCGATGATGAACGTCTACGTGATGTCGCAGACGGTGAGAGTTTGACTGATGATCAAAAAGAAATGTGGGAGAACCTTAGAAAGTCTCCAAACTGTGATCGTGAGAATGTATTAAAGAGTAAAGTGAGGACACAAAAGAGAGAGGAATCAGTGGAAAGAGACGATATTTGTGATGAAAACAGGAAGTTGTTGGAACATGACAATAAAGATATTGCAATACATGAACGACCGTTATTAGAGGAGAATAGAAAAGAGGAGGACTCTGAATCTGATGAATGGAAAATATTGACAGAAATAAGAAACAGAGAAGAAAAGGCACAAACGTCACCTGCAACTCATGAACAAATTCTAATAAATGTTTCAACGACAGATACAACGCCTTTTGATGAAACTGCTGATAAATTAATGCAGTTGTCAAGTGAATCTTCCAGTGACACTGAAGAAGAACTACCCACTGGCGATGCGTTTATGCCACGGAAAAGTATGAGAAAGATCAAGCGGGGCACAGTACAAATGGGAAAACAAATATGGGAAATGAAATATACAAACCCAGAGCCTGCAGGGGACACCACAAAGAATGTAGAGCCTGAGAATTCTATGCTAAACACTCCTGAGTCTCTCGAGAGGGAGAGTTCTGAAAAATATGCATACAGGACACCAAGTCTTCGGAAAATAGAAAGAGGAATTGTGAAAACAAGGAAAGATCAGTGGGAAGGAAAGTTAGTGGAGCTTGATGAGGACAATCTCGAAACTAATGAGGAGCAGGACTTCGAAGATACTGAAGAAAATGCTTTGATGCACAATGATGACATCAGATTTCCTGAAGAATCCCCCAAACTTCATCAAAGGGGATCCAAAACTAAACAGCCAAAGGGCTACAAGCTAAGTGTGAAAATTCGAGAAAGGACTGTGGTAGATGCTAAGCATATGTGGGAAGAAAAAGAGGCACGAATGAAGAAGGAAGCCGAGGCTACTAGAGCTCATCTATATGATCTTGAAAATGATAGGAATATAGTTGGTGATGAGTTACTTCCTTCAGGACTTCCTGACGAAGGTGCAAAAACTGAAGGAAATGATGATGAAAGAAATGAGTTTGAAAATACTAATACTGCTTGCTGTCAGGAACCAATCGAAGAACTCGGCATTGAGGAGGGTCTTGTGCACAATAAGAAACAAGTCTGGCAGAATCTGTGTGAATCAGAAAAGAAAATTGAGACGAAGGCACTGACTGTCAAATTAAAGAGTCAGAAAGGAGAATGGCAATTCAATGAAAAAGAAGACGCCAAAGGAGCACAAAGTGGAAATATTCCAAAGCCAAATCAAGCTACCAATGTAGAGGTAGCAAAGAGTAAGAGCAGCATGGAATTGCGTACACAAGCAGCTACAGATGTAAAAGCTGAAGGTGATAAGGATGACATGATTGATCGACAGCCTAACTATGGGGAAACTGAGGAGAGGTCGGTAGTATCTGGAAAGGACTTTTGGGAAGGAATGAGACCTGAACAAAGACAAAGTCAAAATCTTGCCGACAGCAAAGCTTCAGAAACGTCACCTACTGACAAAATTAATCAGGCTGTCACTGCAACAACAGAAACAGTTAATAAGGAAACCAACAATGATGACACTTCCGAAATTAAAGCCAAAGGACATGTTAAAGCCAAGACGGAAATGTGGGATGTAAAATGGAAAGAACTAGAAGAGAAACGGAGAAATGAAGCTATTGGACAAAGAGAGGAATCAAGAAGAACAGAGAATAAATTACCAACAAAGGCAGCAGCACCTCTAGAAACTGTGAAGGGGGAAGTGACATGCGAGGTAAATGCCGCGAATATGGAAGATACATCCTCTCAAAAGCCGGTCACTGGCTACCAGCTCAGCTTCAGGCTCAAGGAAGGAAGTGTTGCAAAGGCCAAACTCATGTGGGAAGAGCAAGAAACAAAAAATAAATTGGAAGCAGAAACATTTATACAAATGAAGAGCTCTCAGGAAAAATCTAGATTTCAGAATGAACAAACAAGAACAGATTATGAGACTACTGACAGCACAATCAAACTAGAGGCAAATGATCTTAAGTTAGAGAAAGAAAATGAATTTATCGCGGATGATCAGCAAGAAGCTCCTCTGCAGGATAATATAGACATTAATGAAGCTTCCGAGAGTCAGTTAGTGCCCGTAAGTGAATCAAGAAAATTGTGGGAAGAACGAATATCCAAGAACGAATCGTCTCAAAAACCTGAACCTGTAATTAGTGAAGCAAAACCCTTAAACAAGGTAGCACAAGTTTTAAAATCACTGAATAACTCTACGGTAGAAAGTGTAAATGAATATCCACACTTTAGAAATTATCAGTTCTCCTCAGTGGATGTTGAAGTTGGCAGCGAGACACAGAGCACGGGAGACATATATTCTGAGATGGATCAGAATGACTCAGATGAATCGCCTGAAGAATCTAGCATCACAGCTTGTACAGGTACTGTCGCGGCTGGCAAGAAAGTATGGGAAGATAGAGTAACGGAAGTATGTGATACTGTCCAAATGAACCCTGATTTTAAAGTTGATTATCAGAATGCAGAAGTTGAGCATCTTGCAAGAACTTTTGGGAAAATAGAAAACGAGCCTACAGCATGCAGTGAAACCCATGGAAGTAATAAAGTTACTAGAACTCTAAGTGTTGAGGTCGATGATGGTAGTGTTAGTAGAGCTCGAGACTTCTGGGAGCAATCTAATAGCCAAAGCTCCACTGCTGATAAACTTCATTCTACTGAAAACGTCCATCAAATACAAGAATCTGAAGTGCCGATAGGTGAGATGGACAGGGACCAGAAAACTCGAGATTCAGAACAGAAATCTGAGGAAATGGCACAAGCCCCATCAATTCTAAAGGAATCATATATAGGAGCTAGTAAAAGAGCATTCTGTGACACCATGCTGTTAAATTTTATACCTTCTGATACTGGTGATTCTTACAGCACGAAGAATACTTCAGAGCAAATGAACAGAACGTCTTCTTTAGTTCAAGATGAAGCACTGAATTCATTACTGAGTGTTGCACACTGAAGAATGCTGCCTGCAGTCCTGAGGCTAACATACCTAAGGAAGAAGCACCATCCTATCCAGATACTAATAAAATTGTGCTAAAAAACCAAGATCAAACTGTGATTTCACTAAGACTGCCAGAAGTGAGTAAAGAGGAGGAAGAGATTAGTAAAGAGGAGGAAGAGATTAGTAAAATAATTGGGGAATCATCTGGCAATATAGTAAAGCAGAAGAAAGATTACTGGGATAATATGATGACAAAGAATCTAGAACCAAAATCTTGCAAAATAGTTGCGAAAGGAAAAATTATAAGTGAGCATTTTCTCTGTGAAGATATAAGTCCATTAGATGACATTAGTGTATCAACCAACTCGGGCAGTCCTCCTCCTCTACCTGTAACACGACCACCAATATACGCTGACGCAAACAAGGAACCGAAGTCAACTTTACACGATTCTCAAAAAGCAAAAGAAATATCAGAAAAGAGAAAGTATTGGGATAATTTATTTGCCAAAAGGAAAGAAAGTGAAAGAAAATCGGCAGCTCAGAAAGATAATGATCTTTCAGTTATAAACCAAAGGGAAAATGATATAGGAATAAACACAAGTACAGGTGATGATACCACAAAGTCTATTAATGTTACTGCGAATGTTCAATTGCCTGAGCATGTTGAAGAACCTGAGAAAGATACAGAAGAGTCTGACAGCAAATCAGTCCATCCTGCGCCTGGAAAGACATTCGTCGCACAAAAGAAAGGTTTCTGGGATGACCTGATCGCCAAGAAGACACGTGAGCCAGGAGTCAACACGACTTTCATTGTACAGAGGCCTCTAGTATCCACGCACGGCCGTCAAAATCGTAGTTGTCCCGTTGAGATAGTAACAGACGAAGTAACTGGAGGAGATGAAGAGATGTGCACTGAGATCAAAGAGACCAAGACAGTGCTTGGTCGGAAACTGAGTATCAAAATTAAAAGTGGGATCGTACGAGCCAATCAGCGTTTATATGAGTCAGAACGTGAAGATGAGTTTACAATATGGAAAAAATCTAAGGAATTTAAGAGACGAGGGAAGCATAATTTATCATCGCCTAGAAAAAGTCCCCAGAAGCTCTCTAGAGAAAATCGTGGCCCAGAATCAGTAAGAGATCAGCCAAGAGTTGCTGCATCACCAGTTCCAAGGCACAGGAAGCTAAAGAAGGGGCGTCCGACATCCCCCAGACCTCAAGACGACCAGTCTTCGTCCGGTGAAGACGAACAAAGCGTTCCAAGAGTGCGAAGGAAAACGAGTGTGAAAATACAAAAAGGGTTAGTGAAAGAGTGCAAATCCCAATGGGAATCTAAATGTTCAAAATCTGGGTTTTGGACTTGGAAAAGGCACCGGTTACAGTACTCGCCGTCAAAACCGAAATCATCTCCGGTGAAAAGACAAACCAAGAGACACTCATCTCCTCGTAAATCTCCGACACCAAAGGCAAGCCCAGTAATTTCATATACAGCAAGGTACCTGGACACACCCAAGTCGCCAACACAGACAAGGAAAGAACGAGACGATGAGAGGTCACCACCTCCAAGTCCTCCAGTAGATCGACCTCTGACGCCAGAGGAAACCGAGGAGTTCCTCCAGGACATCAGGGGAAGGGTGGCCAGCCAAAGGAAGAGGTTTGATAGTCTTGGCAGCGTCATTAGCGAGAGCAGTGGGAATAGCCTTGACGCCGTGGATGACCACACCAATCATACGGCTAAAAGTCCCCTTGATCTGGATGAAGACTACATCAGCTGTATTGTCGGGAAGGTAAGCAAACATAAGAAACTGTGGGAGACGAAAGCAGAGGAAAAGAGCCAAAGAAACAAGGACAGCAAGGTAACCACCAAGGCGCAAGCATCAAGAAATCAAGGACGTGGAAAGCCTCAGAGTCCAATACCCACAAGTAAGAAGGGAAGGGGACGCGTGACTTACATCATCCACAGCACAATCGAAGGCGACGTCGTCCTTGAAACAGTCGACGGGACCTATTCATCTCACCAAGAATCATGGGATATCCAGACCAGGAAGCAACAACAATCGCAACGTCTGCAAGCACCTGGGGAGAGCATGAAGGTTGAGAGGAAGGGAGCAGATATCTCTGGTAAGTCATGTAGAGGAGCTATGTTACTCATAGGAGGTTTATTATTGTTGCAGTGAGGAATTTAGAGCATGTAGTTTCGGCGTTAGTGTTATGATGCTCTCAGCGTGTATCTTTTCTTTGATGTTTTGAAATTACTGTTATTAGAGTGGTTATCATAGTAGCTTTCCTGTTACTTTAGACATTCTTTGCCCCACAAGCGTTGGTTACCAAAATTACACACATTGATGGTGGCTCTGACCACTCCTACGAAGCTGCTGAATATGATAAAAGTAATGATAATACCAGTGATAACAATTTTGATAATAACTGTGATAGCATTAATGATAATGATGTCGATTTTTATGATAATAATAATAATAGTAACTATGATAATAGAGTAATACTAACAATGATTATAAAAATTGTCAATGATAATAATTATAATAATTATGATAATCATAAAAAATAACAACAATAGTAATAATGATAACAGCAACAGTAAAAGTAACAACAACAACAATGATGATAAGAATAATGATGATGATAACATTAATGATAAAAATAATAGTAATGATAACACTAATTAGGATAACAATGATAATGAAAATAATAATAATAACAATAATAATAATAATAATAATAATAAACTGATGATAATAATGGTGATAGTAGCAAAAATAACAATTATTATAAAAATTATGATACTAATAATAATAATAATAATAATAAATAATATAATAATAATAATAATAATAATAATAATAATAATGATGATGATGATAATGACAATAATAGTAGTAATAGTAGTAATGATGACGATGATAATGACAATAATAATAATAATAATAATAATAATAATAATAATAATAATAATAATAATAAAAAAAATAATAATAGTAATAACAACAGCAACAACAACAATAATAATAATACATATCAAGCAACAACAAAAACAACAATAAGGATAATAATATTAATAATAATTATTATAATACCTACGACACACCCGCGACTCAACATCAGGAGTTCACTTCCTTATAAAAAACAGCAATCATTTCTTACCCAATTATAATGCACTATTCCATGAAGACATAATATGGCTTCTCAAAATTAACACTAACGCACTCCTACCAATCTGCCCCACACTATTTTACCTTAAGGCTTCGCGACATAACACAGCACCTCTGGCGATGGCGATCCTCTGGCTGAGGACGACAGGCAGATGTCTTCTCTTATATCTGGATTTGTTAATACAGCTATGAACAGCTGACTGATAATCATACAATGATGATAAAAAATATAATTATTATCATTTTACTATAATAATATAATAATAATAATAATAATAATAATAAATAATAATAATAATAATAATAATAATAATAATAATAATAATAATAATAGCAATATCAATAATAACGATAATGATGATAATAACAAAGATAATAATAAAGGTGATGATATTTATAATGATGGTGATGATAATGGTGGTAATAATGATAGTAATAATAATAATAATAATGATAATAATAATAATAATAATAATAATAATAATAATAATAGTAATAATAACTGATATTAACAAAAATAATGAAATGATAATGATAATAACAATAATCACCGACTAATTGCTTTTATTTTATTTTTCTATGTATGATTATGTATCTAGCATTAACAGCTTATTATTCATGATGGCTGAAATTTGTATAATGTTTAGGTAGTATCAATAGCTATACAATCTTACTGTCACGAGTTTTTTGAAGTATCATTTAAAGTAGTATATATTGATTTTGGCCTTTTTGGGAATGAAGTACTGATTAACAATTGGTTATAATAAATTGGAAATATGATGCTAAACAAGCATGATATAAAACTATATAAATACTGGTGACTTTAGGCCACGAAATGTATCAGACAGAAAAAAAATCTCCCATCCTTTCCACTTTGCAGAGATCAGCCGCGCTCATCCCCGGGGAGATGTGGATGAGCTGGTCGCCGCTGCTTCCATCCCACACACGACCAGTGATGCTGGGGATGTCATACTGCCGGATGAGGAAACCCGAGGTCATTCTCCAGTTATTATGAACCCCAGCCCACACTCCAGTTCTTGGCCAAGCCCACAGTCTTGCTCTCCGACTCAAAGCGCCGGAGAACAACCCATCGAAGCATCTGGAGCCTCGGAGGACCCTGTGGCATCCGAGACTGCCCAGTACTACCAGTCATACAAGCACACCTTTGCATCTGCTCGTAGCTTCTTTGAGAGTGCAACAACTGACCAAGATGGAGTCGAGCTTAACAACTACACAAAATACGAGGATAGACACAAAAGTCTTGCCGACTTTGTGGTTACTGAACAAGTAAATGTATCCTGTAACGACAGCGAAACTTGGAATTATTCCTCACAAGGCCTGAACTCCCCCAGCAATCCCATTGAAAATGCAGCGACAGACACTGACCTAGAAGTTGATGCTGATAATATGAAATCTGTTTATAGTTCCCAAGACATGAATTATACTAGGCATTCAAGGAAAGAAACACAAGAATGCGAGACTCGCCTGGTGGACAGCGGTTGCCAAACCGACGATGAATTCGAAGACACTCCTCGAAGTCGAATATATCGTGTGAGTCGGGCTTGCCAGAGTGATGCTGAAAGTGACAACGAAACGTTGAAAGTGAGAGATCACAGTCCATCGCAAGATCGAGAAATACAAGTTTCTGAAGACGACCTTACTAATCCTCTAAAGCGTCGTTTACCACATGACTATCGCCAATACGATTTGCTAGAAAATCCCAAATCAAAGCGTCGGATATACCAAAGGCGAAACAAATCGCAAACATTGACTAGAAGTAAATCCCTGCCAGGAATTGAATTCGCAACCATCCCAGATCCAAAGCATAATAGGACTACAATAAATCCACTAAGCAATTTCTGGCCAAGTGAGCCCGAAGCCGACAGACCCAGATCTTACAAGTTCGGAATATCAGATTCATCTTCTCTTGTAGCGTCTCTCATGGACCTAACAAGGGATTTACCTACAGCTTATCCTGACTCACATAACCAGGACGACTTAGAAGATCTCGATCATGATGTCTTCCAGCACTTCCCCCAGGGAGAGGTCCGTCTACATAGACCCTGCGGTCCCTGTTCCCTATCACGACCATTAACCTTGATCCTTGTACATTAGTTTTTATCTATTTAAGTTGGTAGGTAGATGTAGATGACAATGAGTAGAAGTATTATATGAATGCATGTCAAGTTTTATCTCTACTTTATTATCAAATATTCTCACCATGGATATATCATTGTAAATTTCTGTAATGCACTCACACTACTGTATCTATTATCCACAGGTGATACAGACGCTGAGCGGATGCTACAGGGGAGAATTTCCCCATATTCCAGTGAATGGGCGAACACGGCATCATGGCAGAGTTCCCAGAGCTGGCCAAAGAGACCTGATTTCTCTCCGGGAACTTCGCCGTCGCGCCAGTTTACCCGAGTGTTTGGCTCTCCTACCGATCTCTGAGGCTCCCAGTCCCGAGGCAGGATCTCCGGTGGAAGTGATACGCAATCCCTTCCATCCCATGGACCAAATTACTGCCCAACTAATGAAGGAGTCAAGCGTAGATAATTGTGAAAATGGTACTCCTTGTATGTACAATAGTAGTGAAAGTATCAATTTATCTGTAAACAGTGATGAGAGTGAGAAACATAAACCAGTATGTGATGGCGTAAGCGAAAATGAGCAAATTGCTGATTCCGGTAAGGAAGAATGGGATACTTACGGTGAGACCACAACAGATTCCAATTGTGATGTCGAATATGGAATTAATGAAAGTAGAAACTGCGTCGAAGCAACACCTAATCTTACGTGCAGTGCGTATGGCGATGGTCTAGAGCGAGGGAAGTTAGGAGAAGTTTTAACTTTCATCGTCGACACTGCCGGCGCACAGCAAGGCGAGGTATGTGACGTTTCT
Source organism: Penaeus vannamei (assembly GCF_003789085.1). NCBI lineage: Eukaryota > Metazoa > Arthropoda > Malacostraca > Decapoda > Penaeidae > Penaeus > Penaeus vannamei. The sequence continues at coordinate 893,581 of NW_020869806.1, read as the reverse complement.
TTTATATTCTGATCATAGTATCGTTATTACAACACGTATCACAAGCTCTTTGTATTATGGTCATGCTTTTCATTGAGTCCCAGAAATAAGTAATCGAAGTCGTTTTGTAGATGTCCTTCCCAAAATATATCGTTATTCCAGGCAGTGGCTATCGGCCTTCCCAATAACTGATTCCTTTGTCAAAATAAGGACTTAGTAGTTTCCTTGTAAATATATATACCGTCTTTATTTCTACTTAAACATATAGAATTATGAGTATATTATGGATACTGTGGCACATGAAAATCTGTGAAAGGCTTTTCCACAAGAGCGGACACGAATAGCGATGACATCAACGTCACAGACCGGTAAACTACCCGGTAAACAAGTAGTTTACCAGCTGTTTGCATGCCTTTAGATGACTGTTGTTGTGACCACCATTCATGCCAGCTCATTTAGAGAGCTCTTGAGTAAATTAATTACCTTCTACTCCAGGTAACAATCAGCGTGGATGGACCATTCAAGGGCTCTGTGTCAGGGACTGAAGTGTACCCCATAGAAGAATATACAGGAGCCTACTTAGTCAACTACATGGTTAACACACCTGCACCATATCAAGTTGCCATTACGTGGAGTGGGCAACATATAGCAGGCAGCCCATTTACTTGCATTGTGGAAGCATAATATTTTATTGTTCAGAATTTGTTACATGATATATTCTGTCAGGTCCATGAACTTATTACCTGTTAATGCATATACAATTGAATTCTGCTGTAAATATGTCCTATTCTTTTGTTATCTAGTCTGTGAAAACTACTGTATAATAGTCCCAATTTATGTAGGGTGTTCATTTTAACTTTATGAGATACTGATTTATCAGAGAATTATAGATAATGCTAAAGGTAAGATGTGACTATATGTCACAGAAGGCAGGACTTCTCTCTATTCTAATGAAAGAAATATTTTTAGTTTGGAATAAAATATATTGAAGTTTGTGACTGAAAATATT
>NW_020869806.1:837593-847593 GCF_003789085.1 Penaeus vannamei | reverse complement strand
GAAGGGGCGATAATGGGAATTTGTTGGGGTTGTACCTTTGCCTCGAGAACGCCAAGTTTCCGGGAGCCGCAGTGTGTAAGCGGGCCAAGGAGCGGATGTCGCGCACGAAACCGACGTTCCTGGCCAGCGCCATGCAGTTTCTCAGGTACTGCGTCACCATCATGACTGTCACGCTCGAGAGTGCCACCGGTCTTGGCTCCGCGTGCCATGAGTCCGTCGCCTGGGTCCGTGTACCGCGGTCCTGTCGCCTGGGTCTGATTGTCATGATCTTGTCTCCTAGTTCTGAGTTTCGTGTTCGGATGCTCACTGTCGCGATGCCCTCTCCCTGGTCGTGTGGCCTGCCCTGTCTTCTAGTTCTGAGTGTCATGACCCTGCTTTCTGGTTCTGATTGCCATGAACCTCTTCCCTGGTTCTGAGTTACTAAGCAGTCTTACGTCTCTTAATGCTGTGATCCTGTTTTCTGGCTTTCACGCCTCAGTGTCCTGGTTTCCCTGCTCTAGTTACGAGGTTCAGATGATGTTATCGACTTGGCACCAGTTAGAAAGCTAGACATGTTAAGTATATGGTGGATTCAGTTTTCCTCTTGCGTCATTTGACCCAATTACATTTCCTTATTAATCAAAAGGCTGAAATTGTGACTGTCACTTCTAAATTAAAAATGCAAACGTCAACATTTTTTCCTCTCACTGGAACTGGGAAAGTCTAGAATCTAGAAGTCTAGAATCTAGTAAAGAAGATCTATCGATAAACAAATAAACAGGAAATCGCGCATTGCTCGTGTAAGAATATTCACACACACAGACTGACACACAAAGCTGTTCGACATGAGGCACTCACGTGGGCTCGGCGGGCACCTGCTGGTCGGCCGTGAGAGCCTGCGGGCGGGGCATCAGGGGGGCCACGCCTTCCTCGCTCGCCAGGTCCTGCTCTTCCGTCCACCAGGCAGCTGAGGAGGACAAAGTACAAGGCAGCTGAGGATGCTGTTTATGACGGTATTTACCAATTTTGTATTTTCTTCGCTTAATTATTGAATGAGATTCTATTTTTGTCATATGGCATCATCGATTAATGTCTTAACCTATTTCCCTTTAAATATAAATATTCATGGGAATATCCGGTTACTTACGTGTATAAGGCTGATGTCTCGGGTGTGCCAGGGTGGTAGGCGGAGGGCACGTTATGCCGGTTCTACAAGAGCGAGTGTTTGATGGGCGGTGGGCGGGATCGCAGTGTCGCGAGGAGCGGCCACGGGAGTCCCTGCAGAGCACCACCCTCGTCTGCACTCCGTCGCCGCACTTAGCCGAGCACTGGAGGTGGAGGAACATTATTAAGATACTTCGGCATATGAAAGTACATTTCTTATTGAATATTCTGAATACATCCAACTTTTTCATCGCATTCCACCTAAATGTTCTTGCGATAAATCACGTAAGGCTCTTAAATTCCCACTGTGTAGCATGAAGCCGTACCTGCGACCAGATGCCGTCGTACCAGCGCGGGCAGTCATGAGTATTGCAGGGCTGGCGGTGCGGGGGGCGGGGCGAGGTGCAGTAGTGGTCGGCGACGCGGACCACCGAGGTGTTGCGGGGCTCGGCGCAGTACACCTCGCGGAGCTGGTATCCCGAGCCGCAGGACACGGAGCAGGAGCCCCACTCGCCCGTCTGCCAGCTGGCGAGGGAGAAAGAGGCGCTGGTGAAAGGGGTCGTTATAGATATCGGCTTCTTAATAGAGACACATTCTTGACTCTTCCATCTCTCTCTCCCTTTCCCTTCTCTTCCATCTCCTTCTTTATTTCCCCTTTCTTCTTTCCCTTTTAATTTTCCCCTTCCTATCCATATCCCCCTTTCCCTCTCCCTCTCAATTTTACTTTTCTTATTTTCCTTTCCTTCTTAATTTTCCTATTCCTTTTAATTTTTCCCTTCCTCTCCCTTTCCCTCTTCCGACGTCGAGAGACTGGACGGCGGTCGCGGCAGGGAGAGTCTCGCCATAAACACTACGGATCTTCCCGCCACATTTAACTATGATAATCAAGCTCGTGATGGCGGTGTTTCAGGAAATTTACGACGGGCCGCCATAACGACACATTCCTAGAGCCATGTTATATCTGATGCACATAGTGTATATTCATACACTATATATATATATATATATATATATATATATATATATATATATATATATATATATATATAATATATATATATATATATATATATATATATATATATATATATATATAATATATATATATATATATATATATATATATATATATATATATATATATATTATATGCGTGCGTTCGTATGTGTGTGTGTGTGTGGTGTGTGTGTGTGTGTGTGTGTGTGTGTGTGTGTGTGTGTGTGTGTGTGTGTTGTGTGTGTGTGTGTGTGTGTGTGTGTGTGTGTGTGTGTGTGTGTGTGTGTGTGTGTGTGTGTGTGTGTGTGTTGGTGTGTGTGTGTTTGCATGTGTTATACACAATGAAAATTGATCAACATAACTAAGCAGTCAAACTTCCCACGTCTAATACGCGCTGTGAGACTGAGTCAACAAAAGCTGCGCGATGAGTCAGCAAGCCATAAGCAAGAGAACCACAGTGCAATCCCCGTAAAAAAAAGAGAAAAAAAGAAGCGAAACAAAAAAAGAAGACTTCTGACTTTCTGAAAAGGAAATGCCAATGCTATTTTCCAACCGCCAAAAAGTAACATATCCATACACGATACAAAAAAATGGCGGGCCAGGCCAAAGCAAACTCCCCGTCATGGCACTCTGGATAACATGCGGCACCAAAATAACAGAGCCGAGATTCCCCTCTGAATGAGCACGAAAAACGAGGGCACACATAATGCTGTGTATGTGGTTGCTATGCTGCCACGGGCGACGGTCGGGTGATTGGATTTTGAACGTTCCTGCAGGACCATAACTGAGACGCATTTCTCAAGGGGACGGAGATTTCTACCAGGAGGGAGGGAGGGGAGGGAGGGAGGAGAGGGAGAGGGAGGGGGAGGGAGAGGGAGGGGAGGAGGGAGGGAGGGAGGGAGGGAGAGGGAGGGAGAGAGGGAGAGAGGGAGAGGGAGAGGGGGAGAGGGAGAGGGAGAGGGAGAGGGAGAGAGAGAGAGAGAGAGAGAGAGAGAGAGAGAGAGAGAGAGAGAGAGAGAGAGAGAGAGAGAGAGGAGAGAGAGAGAGAGAGAGAGAGAGAGAGAGAGAGAGAGAGAGAGGAGAGAGAGAGAGAGAAGAGAGAGAGAGAGAGAGAGAGAGAGAGAGAGAGAGAGAGAGAGAGAGAGAGAGAGAGAGAGAGAGAGAGAGAGAGAGAGAGAGAGAGAGAGAGAGAGAGAGAGAGAGAGAGAGAGAGAGAGAGAGAGAGAGAGAGAGAGAGAGAGAGAGAGAGAGAGAGAGAGAGAGAGAGAGAGAGAGAGAGAGAGATACGGGTCAGCTGACTTGATCATCCCCACTAGTTCAGGACAGATGTTATAACTCCTCTGCATTTAAGATGATCCCTATATCAAAATCAACAAAAATAAGCACCAAAACGAACAATCAATCAATAATCCATCATCCATCCCTTAAAAGAGAGAATCGCCGACAAACTTCCAAAAGAACCAAGCATCTAACTCAAAAAGTCTGAACTTGATAAAAAAAAGCTCTCTCTCACTCCATACTCCACGCCCAACTGCAGGCAAAACTCATCCTTACGCTGCCTTCCCCTTCGGCGCGTGTAAAGTCCGCTCCCGAAGAGTCACTCCAAGAGGGGACTTTACCTCCCGGAAGAGTGGGAAGCCGAGAGCCGTCACAAGGGCCGCCGCTCCTTCCCGCACGACCGAGGTGGAGAGTCAACAGTCCCCTTCCTTAAGCATCGACAACCACGCATCTTTTAAGGAAAAAAGAAAACAAAACAAAACAAAAAAACAAGGCCCTTAAGTACCGGTAGCCACGCCCTCTAAGCATCGAAAACCACGACCCTAAAGTATCGGTAACCACGCCCTTTAGGAATCGAAAACCACGCATCTTTTAAAGATGAAAAAACACGGCCCCTTAAGAACCGGCAACCATGCCCCTTAGGCATCGAAAACCACGACCCTTAAGTACCGGCAACCACTCCCCTTAAGCGTAACCACGTCCATTAAGCCGGGGAGAACCACGATCCCCCCCCCCTTAAGCATCTGAAGAGTCGCCCCCTTGTTACTCCCCCAAGACTTAGCGACGGCGGTGCGCGGAAATGATCAAGCGCGGTCGGGTGGAAACGCAAATTCCGACTCCGTTAGAGAGAAAGTGCGATCTGGCGGCCGCCCTCAACAGGAAATTTGGAGGAAAAGTCTGATGGTGAAATACTGAGGGCGCTGAGGGGGAAGAAGGAGGAGGGGAGAGGGAAGAGGGAGGAGGGAGGGAGGAGTGAAGGATGAGGGAGGGGGAGGGGGGGAGAGAGGAGAGAGGGAGAGAAGAGGGGAGGAGGGAGGAAGGAGGCGGATGGAGGAAGAGAAGGGAGGGATGAGGGTAAGAAGGGGAGGGGAAGGAAGGATGCAAATAACTTGGGAAGAGAGGAGTCAAGGCAGGAGGTGGGAAGGGAAATAGAATTCCAGAAGGGCGGAAAGACAGAAAGATAAAACAAAAATGAGAATAACAAGAAAGACAGACTTGTAAAGAGAAAGGATATGCCTATAAAAACACGCGCACACACAAAGCAAAAAAACAAAACACAAACAATGAGCGACAAGCAGAGGAGGAGGGGACGAGTAGGCGAGTGAAAGGAAGCGAGTGCGGAAGGGCTAGTAAGCCAAGAGGAGGCGAGGGCGTCAAGGAGGAGGAGAATCAAGAGGAGAAGTGGGGGAGGAGGAGGAGGACAAGGAGGATGAAGGGGAAGCAACTGTAAGTGGAGGCTGGACCTACGTCGCTGCTGTACTTCGCTGTTCTCGCGACCGGTGCTGGCCACGCCGCCGCTCGCGAGGCCGGATATGATGCTTTTCCTCTCGGGGAAGCGCCGCACACACGCGCTTTTTACACACATCATCGCTGCCGTGCACATGTTCTCTATTTCGTGCAACTTCAGTCTCTCTCTCTCTGTGTGCCTCTGTCTCTCTTTCACATACACACAGAGACACACACATGCGCTCACACATATACTGTCTCTCATACACATACATATACACATACACACAAACACGCACCCAAACACATATAAACTCACTCACTCTCTCTACCTCTCTCATTCACACAATTCATACACACACACACACACATACTCACTATCTCTCTCTCGCACACACACACACACACACACACACACACACACACACACACACGCACTGCAAAGCAGGGAAAGCATACATTCATACACATAACCTTCAAATCGTCGCAAGCATAATAAGATCCGCCATAAAACGACAATACAATGCATACATTTGCATGCGGACGGCCGGTCGCCGACACGCAAGCAGCCTCTCCTCGCACCTAGGCCTACGATCGCCGTAGCAACCAGACGTGGACGGCGCTAAGATTCTGGCGCGAGAACGTCCGCTCGTCGCTTTTTACGGTCGCACTTTAATTTGGCCGAAGTGGCTCGCATGCGGACCTTCATTTCCTTATACGGGTCAAGAGTGGGGGGAGGAGAGGGGTTGATGAGGAGGGCGGAGACAGCGCCTCTTCCTCCTTCACTCCTAGACTCCCCTCCTTTCTTTTCCCTCATCTTTTGCCCCCTTCTTCTTCCTTTCACGCCTCTCCCTCTTCCTCCTTCTTCCCTCACCTGTCTCTTTCCTCTTCCTTCTTCCCCTACATCTCCCTCCCTCCTCCATCTTCCCCCTTCTCTCTTCTTCCCTCATCTCTCTCCTTCCTCTTCCTTCTTCCCTCATCTCTGATCCCCCTCCTCCCTCCTCCCTCCTCCCTCATCTCTCTCCTTTCCTCCCACCTCCCTCTTCTCCACCCACCTCCTCTACACCCCACCTCCTCTCCGCGTCTCCCTGTGTCTCCTTCCTTTGATAGTATGACCACATAACCTCCGGCTATTACTGATGACTTATTGTTGGGAGTCTGCTGGTGATGACACTCGTAAGGGCCTACTGCTGGTGAGACGCTACGTGTTTTATTATAATAAAATCATTAATCAGACGCTTCTTTCGAATGATAAGAGGGAATGAATTTAATGATCATTAAAAAAAACGAAGTGCCAAGGCCTTAACTACAACAACCTACTTGCAACTGAAATCCGAACCTATGGTTTCACCCGTTTTTATAAGCTACCCAGAATTCCCAACCTTCCCTTCCACTCCTCCCTTCATTCTCAACTCGTCCCTGACATGAAAAATCAAACCATAAAATCCGAAAAAAGTGAGGAAGGAGAAGGCTGCGAGGAAGCGCAGGGAAGTAGCCGGGTGGAAGCTGGCGGGGCGTGCGGGTAAGGGCCTCTCCCATGTGGCTGAAGGAGGGGCCGAGGGGAGGCCGGGGAGCATCCGAGGGAAGGAGGATCCAAGGGAAAGGAAGTGCCTCGGGGAACTTAGCACAGGACGTAGGTTTTCAATCTGACTCTCCAAGTATCACTAAAAAAATGTTAAAAGTGGGTCCTCCACATTTGCTATTCCGCAAGATTTAAAATACTCTGGTATTTTATTTTGACGCTGGCGAACGCCTCTGTTGTTCTTGTTTCACATCTCTGCGTCAGCGATTATCAAGAAAAGAGTTAACTAAATTGATCGTCCTTTGCTATCTCTTCCTCTCGTTGACGTGAATAAACTGCATCTGAATATTGCAGTTAACTTCCGGAGTGAATACGGAGCGAATATCGGCTATTCTAAACAATTAAATACTATTTATACTGAATCGATGCTTTGCGAATCGAGTATTGTCTCAAGTCTTACTACGAGTCCCAAGCGTCCTTCTTGATCTTCTTGTGCGTGTGTATAAGATGCGCGAGCGCTTGTGTGTGTGTGTGTGTGTGTATGTACGTGTGTATGACAGAGCGCCCCTCTGCCACGTTTCTGAAGAGGCCACGGCACTTTTACGAGGCATAAACCATCAAGAAGGAAGTAACTGCTTGATCCTCGGCTCATCACAAACCATCAGGCAATAATTCTGTTCTACGCCGTGTGCCGTATCACTGTCCTCGCCGCTATTACCACTGTCATAACACTATCAGCTTCACCATCACCGTCGGGAGAGCAAGGGAATCGCCTCCCTTGCCAGCAGATTTTCCCTCACTGCCGCGTCTCGTCTTCTCGTCTCTTACAGTCTCACAATCGACGCTGCTTATCGCCGCCAGGGAACTGGACTATTCAGCATAAATCCATTCTGTTTTGCGATTTTATCGCTCCCATCCCTCCTATTTAAAAAATAATGATTTGTTTACAGAAAGATGTCACATCAATCATCAACTAATCTCCATTAACATTATTATAATTGAAGATCGCAAGTAACTCACGCCCTAACAAATGTACAAAATGTATGAATGAGAAGGAATAACTTGACATAGTAAAACGCGTAAACGACTCGCTTCGACGATATACCTCCAACGGCATGCCACGCGATGACACAGCAGCAGAAAAGCGTCAATGACAACTCATAGCCGCGTGACGTCATTCGCTCTCTCGGTCGCACCTTTTCTCCTGGCGCCCATTCTAATGACTTAGCAAGGCTGGAAACGCTCCACTGCCTCGCTCTACACTGCAACACCATAAAACGTTCCTCGGGAGACAGACAAAAAAAAAGGTGATGCAATTCACCATCTCTGCCTCCGCATGTCTTGAGTCTCGAGGGGGAAAAAAGAGAAAGAGCGAGACGGACATCAAAATGCCAGCTGTCAGAATGTACAAGTGACCATAAAAACCATCACTAATAATATGCATGCCCATAAGCCTCAGCAGTAAACGAAGAAAGCCGGCAAAGAAAGGGCGGTAAAAATAGCGAGAAAGAGAGAGAGAGAGAGAGAGAGAGAGAGAGAGAGAGAGAGAGAGAGAGAGAGAGAGAGAGAGAGAGAGAGAGAGAGAGAGAGAGAGAGAGAGAGCGAGAGAGAGAGAGATAAAAGGGTTTAAAGAATGGAGAGGGAGGGAGGGAGGGAGGGAGGGAGAGAGGAGAGGGAGAGAGGGAGGGGAGGAGGGAGGGAGGAGAGGGAGGGAGAGGGAGAGGGAGAGGAGAGGGAGAGGGAGAGGGAGAGGGAGAGGGAGAGGGAGAGGGAGAGGGAGAGGGAGAGGAGAGAGAGAGAGAGAGAGAGAGAGAGGAGAGAGAGAGAGAGAGAGAGAGAGAGAGAGAGAGAGGAGAGAGAGAGAGAGAGAGAGAGAGAGATAAAACGGTTTAAAGAATGGAGAAAAAAAGCATTTCCCCTTGAGGTCTACATAACTATTTCAGCGAGGGACTGACCAGACAAAAAGATATTAATTGATTCCGGCACTTGGATAAAATACTTTAGAGCGGTTAGCATACAAAAGAGATGGTTAAGTGGCAAGGACAGCATGGCGAGGGGGAATTTGAATCTATTTTTCACGGCGCATACGATCGTAAACCACACACGAAGTATTAGGGTTGTCGCCTCTACGTCAAACTACAAACCGGCGCACCAAAGCCTCGCAATAGGAAGTTGCATTTACTTATATGATATATATAAAGAAGCGCCGGGAGGCCGCCCTGCCCCTGGGGATCGAGCCGTCTTCTGGGTGATAAACTTTATTGCTGGCTTTTCGTTCCTGTAACTTCATTCGCTGTATTTCATTTCTAGCAGTCTACACGCGAGACTAAATTATGCGATGGCATATTTATCGCGTTAGTACAAGGGAGCGGGCGCGAAGGCCGCTGCTGTGGGGGGCTGCGACCTGCTTGATGCTAAGGCACACAAACATCTCGGAGACAAATACATACACACGAACATAAACAATAACACACATGCACATGCATACACAAACACACAAACAAACACGCACACAACACACACAAACAAACACACACACAAACATGCACATACACGCACAAACACAAAAAATAAAAATAAAAGTAAACAAAAGCGTTCACACATTCAGTATTTCCAGTCACACAGCACAAACCCCGTCCCCGTTTAAAAAAACAGAAGGGTTTGACCGAATGGCGTTCCACTTGATGAAAACTGCCAACCGACTCAAGGAGACAGTCAACTTTCTTAATTAAAGTGCGCAAGTTCTTAACTTTGTCCGCAGTACAGCAAAAAGTGCAATGATTCATATTTTTTTGTCAATGGCATTGATATTTTTTGCTATCACGGCTACGCTTACTATTTCTTGTACCACGGTGATGACATTTTAATACGACCTCGAACTGAATGCAAATAATTGCCATGAGTGACACTAAGTAGGTTTAATTTGGCATTATAATCACTACCGGATTTTTATAAAAAATACAAAATCCTTTACAAGATCAGTGGAATCATAATAAGTCCTCTTTCATCATTATTAACATTTTCACAGATATCGCAGAAATAACAAAACTTGAACATTTACAACAAAACAGTACTTCTGATGATGAGGATAATGATAATAATAATAATAATAACAACTGCGATATTTACTTTCTTCATGCTAATTTCTTTATATAAACAGAAAGAAAAATATAAGTCACCCCTGTCTCCTCGTTCGTTCAACCCGATCACCTGCATCCACCTGGACGTCGAGCTAACCATGAATGAAAGCAAATACCCTATGCAAGACCTACCGCACGCCCCGTTCTTCGTAGCAATAGACTGAAAAAATATCACACGTTCTTTTCTTCATGAAAATAGACTTAAAAAATAGCGCACGTTCTTTTCTTAATAGAAATAGACAAAAATACCCCAAATTTCTTTATAGAAATAGACATGAAAGTGCCCCACATTCCTTCCTTCATAGAAATACTTAAAAATACCGCACCTTCTTTTCTTCATAGAAATAGACGAAAAATACTGCACGTTCTTTTCTTCGTAGAAATAGACTTAAAAATACCACACGTTCTTTTCTTCACAGATATAGATTTAAATCTCCCTCCCCCCCCCCCCTCGTTCGTTGCACCTAACCGTACC
>NW_020869806.1:830093-832593 GCF_003789085.1 Penaeus vannamei | reverse complement strand
TCATTTCTTTTTTTTTGGTTTACGGATGAGAAACGTTTATTTACTTTTGATTTCTTTTTTTGTCTTTGTCTTTATCTTTGTTCTTTTTGGATCAGATCGCCTGTGGTTCTGACCTGCCCTCACACCATCTCTCTTGCCCAACTGTTTGTCTTCCATTTCCCCGGGAATTTTTGTCGGATCGTTTACTTTGCATTTTTCTTACTTTTCGCCCCTCTCCTCCCCTTCTCCCCTCTCCTTCCTTTCTCCTCCCTCTCCTTTCCCCTCCCATCGCCAAGCACTAAGGGGGACGAAACCCTTGTCAGAATCCCGCTGGTTAAACCCCTCATATTTCGGACAAAATAATCGCACGGATGAGGAGAGCTCGGAATTATCGATTTTAAAATGTTATTATAATTTTTTCCCCCTTTTCTCCTAGAGCCAAGAACGATTACTTTGACTTTTTTTCTTCTTTTAGTCCGTCAGATCGTCTTCTCACTCTCTCAAACTTGTTTTACCCAAGTCTCTCCTTCCGGCAGATTTCCGTCACTTCCTCTATTTATCTTTTTCCTTCTGCCTCTTCCCTTCCCTCCGTCCCTCTCCCCCCCGCCACCCGTCAGCAGCCATTACCTCGGACGAAGACCCTTGCCAGACTCCTTCTAGTTAGCCCTCTTATTTCGGACATAATAATCGCAGGAGAGAAAAACGGGAATTAAAGAATTTTAGAATGTGGATATTTTCGTCCGTTTTTATTATACCCAAAGACGCTCTCTTATTTTTTATTTATTTATTTATTTATTTTTTGTCTTCGTTAGATCGCCTTCCGTTCTACTTCCATTCAGTACGTCTCTCTCTTTCAAGTTTTTTTTCTCCCCATTTTTTTTTCCTTTCTGCCATTTTTCCCCTTCAGATTATTTACTTTTTTGTATCTTTTTCGTCCTCTGCCCTCCATCCCTCTCCAAGTCCCTCTCGACGTCAAACATTATCTCGGACGAAACCCTTGTCCAACTCCTCTCGCTTAACTCCCTATATCTTTCGCTTCAACCCCTCCTCCCTCCCTCCCCTTCCCCCTACCACTCGCCCTTCTCATCAACTTCTTCCGTCTATCTCTCCCCCTCCTTTCCCATCTCCCTCCTCCCCTCCTTTTCCGCCCCTTCTTCCAACAATTTCCTTTTCGTGACCACAACATAAGCTGGTTTCTGTCACCAGCTCGCGTTTTCTCTCGCTTCGGGTTGGGTTCTGTTGCTCAGTGTTGTGTTTGTAAAGTAAATGGGTGAGTGAGTGAGTGAGTGAATGATGTGTGTGTATGCTTTGTGTGCTTTGTATGCTTTGTGTGTGTGTGTGTGTGGTGTGGTGTGTGTGTGTGTGTGTGTGTGTGTGCGTGTGTGTGTGGTGTGTGTGTGTGTGTGTGTGTGTGTGTGTGTGTGTGTGTGTGTGTGTGTGTGTGTGTGCGTGTGTGTGCGTGTGTGCGTGTGTGTGCGTGTTGTGTGGCGTGTGTGTGCGTGTGTGTTGTGTGTGTGTGTGTGGTGTGTGTGTGTGTGTGTGTGTGTGTGTGTGGTGTGTTGTGTTGTGTGTGTGTGTGTGTGTGTGTTTGTGTTTGCCGTATCGGTCCCACTAATGAAGATTTTTATTTCTTTGTTCCACATTTTCAAAAACGCCCAAGGAAAAGAAGTGCCGAAACGTTTGTATCAATCACCTGAAAAAATGCATTGTTACCGGTATCAATATTTTGCAGTGAATTACGAGAAGATTCCACGCAAGAGCCTACACTTGTAAGTTACAGTGCTAATCGAGTTCAAAAATAAGATATATTTTCAACCGTGAATTTTGAGGTAAGTGTTAAAGCAGTTAAATCTCACCAACTTCATATGCATTTTAAGACATTTTAACATTTGACAGTTTTATTAAATTTAATCTTCAGGAAATATTTTTTCCTTCTACTTCGCCAGCACTCTCGTAATAGACCCCCTTTTTCCTCTCTAACTTTCACTTCCTCTTCCTTCTCCTCCCCCCTCGCTCTCTCTCTCTTCTTCACTTTATCCCTCATCCTCTTCCCCTTCCTCTCCCTCTCCCCTGTTCCCTTTCTCTCTCTCTATCCCTCATTCTCTTCCCCTTCCTCTCCCTCCTTCATTCCCCCCTTCTCTCTCTCTCTCTCTATCCCTCTTCCTCTCCCTCCCCTTTCTCACTCCTCTCTCTCCCTTCTTCACTCTATATAATCCCCCCCCCCCTCTCTCTCTCTCTCTCTCTCTCTCTCTCTCTCTCTCGCTGCCCTGACATCCACCTAATCTCCTCCTCTCCTTTCATACCCACCTATCCATTCCTCTTCCCTTCTTATTCTCTCTCGCTGCTCTTGCTATTCTCTCCCATTCCATCCCCCTCCCTACCTCCCCCCATCCCGAGACAACCCCACGGGGCAGCAAACCGTAAGAGGCTGAACAAGGAGGATAGTGAAAGGGCTCTTGTCTGTCAATCGTTTAAAAATGGAGGCTAAAGATACAGACTAATTTGCATTTGAAGAGTGTTG
>NW_020869806.1:782593-820093 GCF_003789085.1 Penaeus vannamei | reverse complement strand
AATCCGGTGTACATAATGAGGAAAGAGACGAAGAGAAACAAGGACATCGAAAATTGAGGTGAAGGGGATGGACCGTGGGGCGAAAGAAGGAGAAAGAGAGGAGAGTGAGTCAATAAACATGTTTTCAGAAAACAGAGCGAGTCAAAGGTGACGAAGCGTTCCCTGGCGCAATGCCTTACGCATCACCGAGCATTCCAAAGCCGTCGGAGCTCGCGAGAGGAGACAGGTGGAGAGATGGATAGAGAGAATGAGAGGAAGAGAGGAAGAGAGAGAGAGAGAGCGAAGAGACAAGAGAGAGAGAGAAGAGACGAGAGAGAGAAGATAAGAGAGAAAAGACGAGAGAAGATAAGAGAGAAAAGACGAGAGAAGAGAAGAGAGAAAAGACGAGAGAAGAGAAGAGAGAAAAGAGAAGAGAAGAGAGAGAGAGAAAGAGAGAGAGAGAGAAGAGAAGAGAGAGAGAGAGAAAGAGAGAGAAAGAGAGAAGAGAGAGAGAGAGAGAGAAGAGAGAGAGAGAGAGAGGAGAGAGAGAGAGAGAGAGAGAGAGAGAGAGAGAGAGAGAGAGAGAGAGAGAGAGAGAGAGAGAGAGAGAGAGAGAGAGAGAGAGAGAGAGAGAGAGAGAGAGAGAGAGAGAGAGAGAGAGAGAGAGAGAGAAAGAAGAGAGAGAATGAGAGAGAGAGAGGGAGAGGAGAGAGAGAGGAGAAGAGAGAGAGAGAGAGAGAGAGAGAGAGAGAGAGAGAGAGAGAGAGAGAGAGAGAGAGAGAGAGAGAGAGAGAGAGAGAGAGAGAGAGAGAGAGAGAGAGAGAGAGAGAGAGAGAAGAGAGAGAAGAGAGGACGAGAAAGAGAGGAAGAGAAGAGAGAGAGAGAGAGAGAGAGAGAGAGAGAGAGAGGACAGAGAGAGGAGAGAGAGAGAGAGAAGAGATAGAGAGATAGAGAGAGAGAGAGAGGAGAAGAGAGAAGAGAGAGAGAGAAGAGAGAAGAGAAGAGAGAGAGAGAAGAGAGAAGAGAGAGATAAAGGGAAAGAGAGAAGGACGGGGCAAAACAAAGGGAGTGAGGAGAGAGAACAGGAAAGCAGACATCAAAACGGGCGAAAGGGGGGGGGGGAGAAAAGGAGATAAAGGACTCCCAAACATCAGGCTAAGCGAGGAAACAAAAACGCAAACATAAACAGACCAATCACACGAAAACAAAAATCAATAAAAACCGCATCCACGAATTTCCCAACGCGAACCGCAGAAACGCACCACAACAAACAAAGGAAGAGCGGAATTAACAAGAAAATGACGGAGGTGCGCGCGAGGCTGGTGAATGTGGATAGTGAAAGCCCGGATCAAGGAGCAGGCCAGAGATGAGGGTCGCCGCGCCAAAGGATGTATCACCGCGAGCCATATTTTCCTACAAAGGGAGAACTGCGGTGTAAATTATCTTGGCCTGACAGAATATGAATAACCCGCGCAGGAGCTAAGCTTAGATGAGGACACACAAATATGTATGCGTGTGTGTATACGTGTGTGTGTGTGCATATATATGTGTATGTATATATATATATAATATATATATATATATATATATATATATATATATATATATATATATGTATGTATGTATGTATGTGTGTATATATATATATATATATATATATATATATATATATATATATATATATATATATATGTATCATGTGTGTCTGTGTCAGTGTGTGTGTGCTGTGTGTGTGTGTGTGTGTGTGTGTGTGTGTGTGTGTGTGTGTGTGTACATATCAGGGTTCGTACACGTTTTGGCATCAAAATTCCATTTTTTTTCTATGATTTTCCAGAGAAAGTCTGTGACCCTTTTGACAGTTTTCCTCGAACATTTGATGCTTATTCACGATAGATATATCCCTTTACAACATGTACAATGACTGTAATTCATAACTGATGTTATCAAATGTGAATTCAATTAATAACAAAAGGAAAAAAATCCGTCAAACTTTTTATTTTCTTAACAGACAAATACTAAATTTCCATGATTTTCCAAACTTGATAACACACTTCCATGATATTCCAGGTGTGGAAAATTTAACTTCAATATCAATTTCCATGATTCTCCAAGCCCCGTAAGAACCCTGATATATGCATACACACGCACACACACCTATATATATATACATATATATATCTGTGTGTGTGTGTGTATGTGCGCGCGTGCGCGCGCGTGTACAAACACAAAAATGCAGATGCATAAATAGACACGTAAATAGAGATGCAAGTAAACACATACACAGACTTGAATAACCAAGATTAAACGGACCATTTCCAAGCACCGTCGCATGCGCCCTCGCCCCCCTCACTATGGGCGTTACTCCACACGTTTCGCTTCTATGTCAACTGCAATCACGACTCACAGTGGAAAGATAAACCACATTCCTCTTCTCTGCCTTTCTCACAGAACTCCGCAATGTGAAGGAAATTGCTGATGCAAATAAGGAAATGTGGCAAAGCTATCCGTAGAGTATGTCGTCGGCCGACACAGGAAGAAAAAAAGTTCGTTGTGAAAAAGTGTAGAAAAAAGGTGAAACCGAGCTTGGAGTTATTCATTCATTCTCATTCATAATCTTTTACTGTTAAATCAACATACTGAAGATACAAAGAACTCCCATCTCATGTATTTGCTATTAGCTTTACTGAAGGCGAAATATATATATATCTACTTTTTTCTTGAAAATACTTCGAATTTTCTGCATTTTCTTCATTCTTCCATCTAACAACTACAGAAAAATGTCACAGCTTCCGCGTGAAATGAATCTTCTATATCCTAATCACAATCACCGAGATTATATTCAACACCTCTAATGCAACCAATCATTCAAACTATTAATCTAGAGGTCGACTTGGATGAATAATTTCCTACAGCTAATGAGAACCCAGGCGGCTGCAGGATCTGACGGAGGCCATGCTGAGACTTTTGCTCTGGGCTTTCCATGTTGCGAGCTGTATCAGGGAACATGTGGATACGACTGAGAATCATGAGCTTAAGTTTAAATACACAAAAAAGACAAAAAAAAAAAAAAAAAAGGACTAAAAGACTGGGTGTATTTTATTTGTATAGCAATCTGTCTGACTGACTGAGCTAATAACTACTGGCTGGCTGGCTGACGACTGACTGATTGACTGACTGACTGACTTACTGCCTGATTGACTGACTGACGACTACCCTACAATCAGATAGATTATCAAATCACCATGCAAATCAAATGAATTAATGGCTTTATTAGTCCTATCTAATTAGCCGGCTGGGAAACTGACTAGGTAAATGACACTAATTAACTAAGCGCACGAATAATTACCCAGCCGTGCGGGCTCGTACATGAACAAATGGGTGAACGTGAATGAGAGTTAAATGAACACGAGGAACAGAACGAGCGAGCAAGCAACACCAGCGAAATTACGAAATTAGAACATGACCGATGGACGATGAACTAAGAAAATGACAGAAACAGACCGACTAACCGACACACCCGCTCACCTGCCCATCGACCGAACCAACCGACAGACCCACCCGCCCACTCACCCATCGGCTGACCAAGTGCTTGCCTGCCTGCCCTTCCTAGCCATGCCCTACCCTGCCTTGCCCTGCCCTTCCTAGCCCTACCCTACCCTGCTCTTCGTTACCCTCTCCCTACCCCGCCCTGTCCTTCCCTACCCTGCCTTACCCTATCCTGTCTTGCCCTGCCCTGCCCTGCCCTTCCCTACCTTATCCTTACCCTACCCAACCCTGCCCTCCCCACAGGAATCGCGGAGGTTTCATCGGGTTCCCGCCGACGAGCCTCTCTTTACCCCGACTTCCAGTGCGCGAGAATCTATTAATTACCGAAGGGCTGATTGAGGAGGAGGAGGAGGTTTTGGGCCGGCTGTAATTTTCTCGTTTTACCCTTCGCGGAACCCCAAGGCGCTCGGCGTGTCGCAACGCCAACTTCGCTGACTTGTGTGTCTGGGTGACTGTCTATGTGTCTAGGCGGTTGTCTGCTGGTCTGGAAGGTCGTTGAGTTGTCTGGGTGGCTGTCTGTTTGACTAGGTGGTCGTTCCTCAGGACTGTCTGTCTGGGAAGTCGTTTGGTCGTCTGTGCGGTTGTCTGTCCGGGGATTGTAAAATGATAATTTGGTTGTCTAATCGAATGCCCTGCCTTTCTAGGTGGCTTCCTTATCAAGGTGATTGTGTGCTTGTCGATAGGATTAACATTTTCCCTGGATAGCTGTGTCTATAGTTTGTTCGGGTATTTTTTTTCTGCCTTGAGGATTACCTGTTTGTCTGGACAATTGTTTCCTTATCTGAACGACTGCTTGCTTGTCTGGGCCATCATTAGTTATCTCGGTGGCCGTGTGTCTGACCTGATAACTACTGGTCTAAGTGGTCCTCTTCCTGCTTGTTGACTCCATGTCCTTGTAGGTAATCAGCTGTATGTACACATCTGGTTGTTTGTCCACTTAGATTTATGCCCTGGTGACGTCTGTCTATTTGTCTATCAGGACGGCGGTCTTCCTATTAATCAGCCAGTCCATATTTGCCAATCTGGCGGACATCGCTTTTTATTTGCTGGATAGAGCTTGTTGATCCCTCGCCGGTCTGTCAGTAGGTTAGTTCAGTAAATCTACAGACGAAAAGAACTATCATAATATATGTGTATATATGTATATTTATATATATATATATATATATATATATATATATATATGTATATATGAATGTATACGTGTGTGTGTATTTATGTGTGCATACATATGCGCGCGCGCGCGCGTATATATATATATATATTATATATATATCATAAAAGTTCTATTCGTATGCGGATTTACTGAACTAATTTACTGACTGTGTGTGTGCACATAAAGTCTAAAATAATCGGAGACTACACAGTGAAAAAAACACTCGCGTATAAAACGTATATAAGTGCTTAAAAAGATAATTCCGCCAGGCCGAGCCACGTGCAGCCTTGAGCCATGCGGACGCAGACGAAGAGATAGAGCGAATGGAAAATGGAGATGCATGTGAGATTAAGCGGGTGGCGATGAAACTTCCGCGCCATTCACACTTCGTCATAACAACCTGTTGAGCTGTTGCAAGTGTTAATTAGTCTCCTCACGGCTCATGCTGTCCTAGTTATTCCAAGTCTGAGTTCTAAGAAAGGTGAGGTGCGCCGGCGGTGGTGGGTGCCCCCCCCCTCCGTCTCTGTCTAGTCTCAAGGTACGTTCGTATGTACGTCGTCATCCTGGTAAATACGTTTGATCATATGGTCACTAACATACTCATCGACAAACACACACGCACGCACACACGCATACGCACACACAAATATATGTATATATACTAAATACAAACAGTCCAAACACATACACATAATCACACGGCGGGGCAACAACAAAACGCGCCCAAATAAAACCGGGCGGCGCACGCCGAATTAATCCCCCCACACCAAGCCTGCAATATTGCAAGGGGAAAAAACAAACTCGAGTTTCGACATCTGGGATGCTAATGCCCGGCATCAAAGGTCTGCCATAACGTTTTTTGACGAAGAAAATATTCCAGCTGATATTGCTCGTGTGCGTCTGCGGCGGAGGGAGGCCGGGTGAGGCGGGGAGCCGGGGTGGAGGCGGTGGAGGCGAGGGGCGGAGGCCGCGCTGCGAAGGCCCTGTGGGCTTTCTGGGAAGATACTTTGCACGACGAAGGCGATGTGGTGCTTGATGATGCGCGTGAGCATGATGAAAGCAACATGCAGTGTCGATAATGAGGACAGTCTCCAGGACAACACCTCGACGGCAGACATGGCGAGGCTCATAAACACCGAGCCCCGCGAAGCATGGCGAGGGCTCAGGCGGACCCAGGCCGGCCGCGCCATGAACGCTCTGGCCCCTGGACGAACACGAACAACATCGTCTGAGCACCCCCCCCCCCCCCCCCGCTCTCCCCTTCCGACCCACGGGCCCCTTTCGAGGAGCTCATTTTTCACCTTGAGAACTGCTGGTGGTCGAATCTTGGGAATTTCGTGCGCACACTCACTCACTCACTCACTCACACACACACACACTCACACACACGTTGATAAGACCTCTTGACCAACTGACACTTTCTCCGCAGGAACCTCTGCAAATTTCTTGCGCCCAACCGTCGCACCGCTTTGGTCCGTCATTGTGCTTGAGCGGAGCGTGTTCACCGCATTCGCCTCTGCTTGAATTTCTGCCTATCATCCATGTCTCTCTTCCGGGTTGCCATATCACATCTCTAGACTGTCACTTCGCCAATATATCTAGTAAACCTCGAAACGGGTGCCACGTCATTTCGTAAAGTTGACACCAATAACTCGAACTGACACCACTTCCCGGGACATTTATCTTCCGAGTTTCGAAGCTGTCAAGAGGACCGTGTCTGTGCCGCCGCCCGTGCCTGTCTGTATGTGTTCGGGTATCCCTGACACGGATATTCGCATGAGCTCTTTGTATCGAGGACCACTGCATAGGTTGAATTAATGATATTACATTAGGGTGCGTTGAAAAAAAAATATCCAGAGTAAGAGATGCGGCTGGAAAGTGTGCGAGTGAAGGACAAGGCGGTGCAGCTGGTATTTTACAGCTGGTGACCAACAGAGCATCTACAGTCGGCGAAGAGGTACTGTGCTGGATGCTGGATATGTCAAAGTCAAAGTTGGTAGAAGAACGCGTAAAAAGCCGCGAGACGATGCGGTAATGCCACCTTCTAGTACATGACTGGTAACCAATGACTAAATTAATGCAGGAATAGATAGACTAGTAGATGTATTGCCAAGGCAGTAGGAAGTCGGCAAGAGGAAACTTCTTAGCTTCGTCTGGTATGTATTTTCTTTTCATTATCGTTATAATACCACTGAAATCATAATGTTCAAACCAACAATCGTATTCTATCGCTCTTATTATAACAGCAACACTTATTCGCGACACAAAGAATTAACACAAGAACGAAGAGTAAAGAAAACTCCCTGAAACGTCAATTAGAGATAAAAACCGAAAGATAACAGTGATACTCGAATGGGAAAAAGAGTTAAAAAACAAGGAAAAGACAATTCTTACAAAAGAATTGATGAAGTGATGAAAGTAGTGGGCCCTGATGGAGGAATTATGGATTAACGACTTGAAAACTTTCCTCCGAGAAAATGCCTCACGAAACCTATATAATATTGGGCATTCACTCAAAAAACGGGATCTAATGAGAAATTAATCTGATTTCCGTTAAAGCCTTCCCGCTCTCAAAAAAGGAAAAAAAGAAAGAAAGAGAAAAAATAGCGAAAGAGAGACTTGCAGATATACTGACGGGAGAGAGAGAGAGAGAGAGAGAGAGAGAGAGAGAGAGAGAGAGAGAGAGAGAGAGAGAGAGAGAGAGAGAGAGAGAGAGAGAGAGAGAGAGAGAGAGAGAGAGAGATGGGGAAGGAAGAGAGAGAACCTAAGATTGTTGCGTGCTATGTGATCTGTGTGTGTGTGTGTGTTGTGTGTGTGTGTGTTGTGTAGCTACACACGGTGTTGTGTAGCTAGTCGACTATCAGCACAGTGAGCTAGTCAGTGACATTGATTATGTGTAGAGAGAGAGAGAGGAGAGAGAGAGAAGAGAGAGATGAAGTAGATGAAGAGAGAGAAAATTATATATAGAGATAGAGATAAGAGTAGAGAGATATGAGATGAAGTAGATTTTAGTATACCATAAGTATAGAGAGAGTAAAGAGATAGTATAAGAGTAAGAGAGAGAATGAAAAATAGATGAAAAGAACTAGAAAAAATAATAGATACTGTAACAGCATAATTAATCAGTGAGTCTCGCTGACATCTATGAAGTCCACATCGTATGTTAATATTTACATACTATATCGTTATATATGTGCTCTATATATCATATATTAGACATCGCACACGTATATATAATTACTATAATAATAATAACAGTTCCGCAATTATATTACATAACTTATACTAATGGATGTAATATAAGCTATAGTAGCATTGTCCTCTATTATATTATATATACCGTGTATACAATTTAATGTACTACTATATATAGCCCTTTAAAGATAAACATACGCTGCTAACCATATATATAATAATATATAGATATTATATAATATACTATATACTTTACAGTACATACGTATATAAACAACGAACGTGCATCATACGTGAAAGTCTTGTATAATTATCCACTAGTCAAGTCACGAGAAGATCGTATACATAACATACTAATATAACCTAATTAATATTATATATTCTCCGAGTACGAGTACTCTAAGCACAACACTATATATATTATATATTATATATAATATTATACATACTACTGCTGATGTGTGATGTGATTGTTTGTGTGTGTAATATCAAACCAGTAAATTTAGTGTGTTAGCTCGTTTTTGTGTGGTGTGGTGTGTGTGTGTGATCTGTAGATTGCTTGTCGTTGTTATGACATATAGAATTATTAGAGTATATACCTAATAATTTATACTACAAGTAGTTTATTTATCATCTAAGTAAATCTAAATATAGTTCACTTTACTTATATATGTAAAATATAAGTGTGTGTGTAGTGTGTGTGTGGTGTGAAATGCTGGGTCTGTAAGGGTGCGTGCTGTTGTGTGTGTGTTGTGTGCTGTGCTGTGTGTGTCGTGTTCTGGGTGTATTACTGTCCTATCTCTCTCTCTTTAATTCTACGCTTCCACTATTCTCTCATCTCTACTCTCTCTCTCTCTATTCTCTTGCCACTGGTAATGTAGTTTGACAGATAAACAGGAGTGATGAGGATAATAAGGAGCAATAAAAAAATACAGAAATCTATGCCATACTACAGGATAGACACAAAGAAACGTAGAAGACGACCGAATATTTTATAACCTACATACACTATTGGACGAGTGTGTATATGCTGTTAGGAGAGAAATCAACATGGAATAAATAGTTACTCCTTCGGCTTCTTTCTCCAACCTCCCTCTCTAGCCTGTCTCTTCTCTATTTCTCTTTGCCTCTCTATTTCTCGCTCCCTCTCTCCTCTCTCTCTTTTCTATTATCTCGCCTCACATCCCTCCCCTCTCATAAACTCTCTCTTCTTCTTTCATCTGTCTTCCACCCTCTTCCTCTCTCCTCATAGCTTACTCTCACACCACCTCTCCTCTTCAATCTTCTTATATTATCCCTATCCACTTCTCTCTCTTTCTTATCCCTCCCTCTCGTCTCTTTCTCTAACCACTCCCCCCGTCCTTATTCTCTCTCCTCTAGTACAAATATATCAAACTTTATCCTACTGCCGAGCGCTTATGAGGAGAAAAAATATAGATATGTGAAAACGACAAAAGAAAAGCACAGAGACAAACACACGAGAGACGGATAAGAAAGAGACATGTATCTTTAAGAGAAATTAAGAGAGGCATCGAGGAGCAGGTATTATATCTTAAATTTAACTGCAAGTACAGCCACGTGAGGCCACAAACGTACGAAGTACATAGCATGCGGTGTACTCAAGAATTCGGTGGCCAGATAATCGTAAGGTTATACCATTAATGTTCTATAACGCTGCGAGGAAGAAAAATAAAAATGGCGACCGAGATACTGTTTACGGGCTCTATTCTATGCGGGGAATAAAGTACAATGGGACAGAAATTATTGTCTTACGTTTTTATGCCTGCGGTGAAGAAAATAACAGATGGAGAGGACAGATATATGGATAACTTATGTTTTTATGCCTGCGGGAAGAAAATACAAAGTATAGGGAAACAGAGAGATATTGTTTAACGAGATTCTGAGCCCGTAGCCGGAGGTCACAATCGAACAGAGAATTGAGGCGAAGGAGTCACTGCTCGTTTTGGTTGATGGTGTTGGGCGTGAGTGCCTGCGTGAAGTGAACAAATGACAAATGGAAGGGACTAGAGCGATATTGGTTTAGCGTTTTTCAGTGCGTGGGGGTGAGGAGAGGATGAGATAGGCGAGAGATGGACAGGGTGTAGAAGAGGTCTCAGAGTTGTAGCCCGGTGTGTATTTATAGACCAGCGAGAGAGATAATAATCGATCACCATGGGGACATCGGTGAAAGAGAATAATTGGATGGGTTGAGCGAGACACGGTGCGAGAGCACTTTTTAGTACCCTAGATGCGGAGAAGTAATAGGATATAAAGAAATTAGGGAGACTAGAGAGAGTATTTGAGGTGTACCAATGGTATTTTTAGTGCGATGGCGGGAAAAACAGATCAAATGGGACCAGAGTATTGGTACAATGGCGATTTATCTATGCCTGCGCGGGATAAGATAATCAAGGTACGAGAAAATCTATTTCTTTCTTACTCGTCTCTAGTGTCCCTGTCCTGTGTAAACGTCAACGTACATAATATTTTTGCGTCTTACTGCTTCTCTACTTCTCTTTATGCGTGGTCAGCAGTAAATGTACATCAATATCTTTCTTTCTTACTTTTTCTCTGCGCTCTTGCGACATCACAAATGTAACAATACTTGTTTACGTTTTTTTTCATGCTCTCGTATCAGCAACAATCACATAATGTGCATGATATCATCTCTTCCTGTCTATGTTTCCAATGCCCTGCGCTGTCAGAAGCGGTCGAAAGTTACTAAAATGGACAGAGCACTGTGATATTATCGCTTTTTAAATGGGTCCTGGCGGAGAAAGAAACACAATATGCAAAAGTGTGGAACACACGGATATAGACTTAACATAAAAGGATTAGCATTAAAGAGTGTATGTTTGAGCGATTTCCTATGCCTGGCGGGATAGTTAGAAAATACAAATGAGGACAGAAGGATCATTAGTTTACAACTGGTTTATACCGTATATCGCCCTCTGCAGGATAGATAAACTACAAAATGGGAACAGGAGAGTGGAATGATTACAGTTGTCTAACCGTGCGGATAGAAAGTAGCAAAGAAGGATAGCCAGAGATATTGGTCTTAACAGTTTTTGAGATGTGCCGTCGAAAGAAAACTAACAAATAGTGAGGGACAGAGAATGGGTTGGTGTGACGAGTTTGTTATATGCCTGGGGAGAGAAAAAATGAGCAGAAGGGCGGAGGGGGCAGAAGATATTGTTTTACGGTATTGACGATCGTATATGGAGATCGGGAAGTAGAAAAACCAAAATTTGCAGACGGAAGACTATAATTGTAAACGGTGTGATGTTAATAGAGCGACTGCAGAACAAAAATACAACAATGGGTACAGAGAACAATTGTTTAAGAAAGGTCTATTTTTAGTGCGCGTATGCGGGAAGGTAAAGTACGAGGAAAGATGGTAGGCAGAGCATCACTGTGTAGCTTACTTCGTTTTTATGCCTGTGGGAAGAACATACTAAATGTAGCAGAGATGAGTGGCTAACGAGTTATTTATGCCTGGATAGAGGGAAGCGAACGAAAATACAAAAATGTGAGGCAAAGGAGAATAGATTGTATGAGTATTACTTTTTATGCCTAGCGGCAAGGAAAATACAAATGTGGCAAGTAGTTGTAGTTTTACGTTTTTTATGCCTGCGGGAAGTAAAGTACAAATGGGACAGAGATATTGTGTTACTTTTTAGCCTGCGGGAAAAAATAACCAAATGGGCAGAATATTAGTTTACAGTTATTTTATGCCTGCGGGAAGTTGAAAGTAACAGAATGGGACAAGAGGATATTGATGGTTTACGTTTTGTTCTATCTATGCCTGCGGGAAGTTAAGAGAGTACAAATAGACAAGGAGAGATATTTGTTTACGTTTTATAATGCCGTGCGGGAGAGAAATTAAGGCGAGAGCTGACGACAGAGAATATCTGGCGATGTTACGAGTGTATTAATGACAATGCGAGGGAGAGGGAGAGAAGAACAACAAATGGGACAAGATATTGTTTACCTGTTATGGTATGCCTGCGGGAAAGAAAATACACAAATGGGGAACAGAGATAGATGTGAGATTAAGCGTTGTCTAGGCGAGATAGGGGAAAAGAAAATACGACATGGGACAGAGATATTAGATTTACAGGTTTAATGCAGTGCGGGATAGTAAAGTACAAATGGACAGAGATATTAGTTTACGTTATTTTATAGCCATGGCGGGAAGAAAATGAAATACCAAATGGGATATGAGAACGAGAAAGGGAGATGTAGTTTAACGATTTATGTAATGCTGCCACACATAAAGAGAAGAGTACAAAATGGGAGGCACGGAATAGTAGGTTTAGAGGTCGTTTTATGGCCTAGACGGGAACAGAGTATTACCACACATTGGAACAGGAGACTGCTGCGCCTGTCATCAATTATTGTTTACTATGCCGTATTGCGAATGCACAATATCCAAATTGTGTGGGACGGCGAGCAGAGAATTGGATAGTTTATTTGCTGCCCTGAGAACCTGGAAGCGAATCTCTAGTAAGAGAGGCGCGAACAGAAGCATATTAGTTTAGCGTTCGCTCATGCGGAGAAACGCAAAGAAGATTAGTACACCGCGGACATGCACACGTAGTACAATTCGTGACACAGTTTTTATGCCTCGCCGGCAAAAGATACAAGACTGTGCAGAGGAGATATGGGGGTTCTGAGTGCTATTACACTGTGGCGACTGGAAAGGCATAAAGTACAAATGGGACAATTAGCCATAAGAATCTGTATATAAGTCACTTTATCATGACGTGAATATGTATGAAGATACAAACATTGAAATCAGATATATTGCCGCTTTACAGATCTATCATTATATCGACCGTGCGCAATCGTATATGAGTCACTGCAAAATGAGACGAGACTCCTATATTCACTTATAGTATATGAAACCGAATCTGTATGTACACTGCCGGGACAAGTAAACGTACGAGAATGTCGCACAATATGACCCCCGCCGAACAGGGGAAAGCAGAGTATATATAATATTGTCGCTATCACTGCGAGTTTATCTTTCTAGACAATGCCTGCGCGTGCCGGGAAGAAAATACAGAAGTGGGACGACTTTGAGATAAATGTCTACTTGATCTTTTCTATTGCACCTGCGGGAAGGTAAAATAAACAAAATGGGAACAAGAGATATCGTTGTACGATCGTTTTGAGATGGCGATCGGAGAAATGAAAACAAATCTCAAATATGGACAGTGACATGCAAGTTACCAGATTTACTGAGTTTTTCGTATTAGCCTGCGGAATAAAAATAGCAAAGTGGGAAACAGACGATACACTTAGGGGTTCGTTTAGTACGGTTTTTAATGTGCACCTAGGCGGAGAAGAAGACATACAAATGGGCAGCTTGAAGATATTGTTTACGTCTCTTTGTAAGCCTGCGGTAAGATCACATACAAATAGCGGGCAGAGATAATTTTTGGGTTTAACGTTTGTCGTATTGCGTGCGGAGAGATCTAAAAGAAGCTACAAATGTGCCATGTATGATCATGATTTTAGAATGGTCTAATTTTAATGCCCAGGTAAGATAAATAACAAATGGCGAGGGACATGATATGAGTTGATCTTAGGTAAACTATGCACCTGACGGGAAGTAGACAGTAAACAGAAACTGCTGAAAGTGTTGTCTCGTATTTCTTATGGAACATGATGCTCATCATTTTGGTTAACTGTTTGTTCATGGACCTGCGGGAAGAGCAAAGACAACAAATAGCGAGACAGAGATAGTTGTTTACCGTTTTTATGCCTGCGGGATAGATTAAAATACACAAATGGACAGAGATATTGTTTTATCGTTTTTTTTGCCTGCGGAAGAATAAGTACACTGGACCAGACGATATTGTTTTACGTATTTATGCCTTGCTGGAAGAAAATACATGGCACAGAGTATAGTTACTGCTTTAGCGTGTTTATTGCTGCGGAACAGAATAGTACAAAATGTGGGACAGAGATATTTTTTACAGATTTTTAATTGCCTTGGCGGAAAGATAAAGTCACTATTAATTCTGGAGCGAGCAGAGAGTATGTGTGGTTTGTACGGTTGAGCATGACGAAGGAATTTATAACGTCACAATATGGCACATTTACGACCTATTTGTGTACGTGTTGATTAATGCCCCAATTAGCCGTGAGATAGTAAACGTTTCCAATATGGGGACACAAGCGCGAGATTATAGTTTAACGCTTTCACACTAATGTACCTGCGGCAGAGAAAAAATTACATGAGCAAACAGCGAGCTATTGGTCTGTGACAAAGATGTATCTAATTGAAGCCTGCAGGGCAAAAGAAAAATTCGAAACAAGCAGGAACACGAGAAGATATGTGATTTTACGTTTTTAATTCGACCTGACGAACACGTAACATTGGTAGATAACTGGCGAGCGTAACACTAGAATTACTTCGCTGTTCTTGCTAACATCTATTTGTTTAAACGTATTTATATTATATTTCCAGAGTATAGATTCAAAGTACATGTCCACATTGAGTATCTCATTAGAGAGTATTTGCTATTATCGCTCTAATTTTTATACCCTGCGAGGAAAGAACCTAACGCGAGAAATGGGAACAGAGATAGTAGAATTTTCACTAAGCTATCGTTTATAATGTCCCTGACCGGAGCTAATTAGTCAATGGCTGGAAACAGAGAAATCGCTAGTATCCTCCGTTTCATACCGTTAGTTCTTTAATCCTGGTGGAACAGTTAAACATATACGACAATGGGTCGCACTATGAGATAACAATAGCTCAAGACTCTGTATCAATCATTAATATGTTTCGCGAGTAATATATATGAGATTAAGGGCATACCACAACGCAGTTGATATTTCACTTCAATTCATTTGACACTTTCACTCATCTTTTTCATTTTCTTGCTTATTAGCAAATGTATAAAACAGATACTTCAATTCTACGAATAAATATCGTTGAGACTATAACGAATCATCACATCATTAATTGCACTTTTCTAAATCGCATCTCATTAGTTATCATCATCCTCTACTCTTAATTCTCCTACTTTGCTATACAATAAATTCTAATCTATGTCTGTGAAGAATGTACGAGTTGGAAAAGCATTTATCCAGAATATACTGCGCACATTGAATTTATATGCACAGAGTAGATCAGAGTTCCACTCATCAACCATTGAATCTTCTGGCATCGAGAAGGGCAATTGCCCCTCTTTTTTTCCCCTGACTGTTCACTCAGGTCAACTTCATGTTCCATACGCTACTGTTGCCTCTTTGTGCTATCAGGCTTCCGGTCCCGCTGGCCGAGAGGCGGACGAGGGACGCAACCGCTGCACGCTGGGGAATTCACGCCGGGATGACGTTCTGTATGATTCATTCCTGGGCACTGCTTTTCAGTCACTGATTTTATATAATACTGAGGGTTGGATAAACATTCCACACGCACACACACACACACAAACACACATCACACACACACACACACACAACACAAACACACACACACACACACAAACACACATCACACACACTTTCCATACCTACATAACACACCCACACAAACCCAAGAGAACTTTTGTCTTTGCATTATGGAAAACTATCCGATTTCACCCACGAAACCTACGGAGATTCAACCCAAATTTTATTTTGGATCAAATACTTTCTGTCACATGCAAGTTATCAGTGTATGAAATGGGGATATTTACACACACACTCCCTAGAATACATACAGAGCCCCTGTTATTCGTTCTACATCTATTATCATACATCTATTACCCGCATTCGTCGCGTGTACTCTAGCTCTCCGCTGCCAACTACCCTGCTTTGCTTTATAATCACTTACAATATATTTGTGGGATAATGGAATGCGATGACAGGAAACGCGCGCACGTAATAAAGGAACTTACATTGCCTGTGTTCACATCTCTTTGTGAACTCAAAGGGCGATGCTACAGACCCACATCGATATACAGAGAGAATAATATCTTAGAGTTTGAATAGTTTGAAGAAAAAAGGCAGAAAAATAAAAACACCAACGCAAGTACATAGCCTTTACCCTCCACCATGAAAAGAGCCGAGCTGTCAACTTGCAATCACCGTGCACGCTGACAGCTCGGCCTCCACGCAGGGTGAACGCATTCGACATTTGCTTCAGGAAATGCCACGGATTACTGACTGGCTTTTCCCCTTATAACCTTCCCGTCCCCTACGCTCCCCCCCCTCCTCCTCCTTGATAAGCCTACGGTTGACAGAATCCCCCCCTCTCCTCTCTCCCTCCCCCCATCCGTTTTCCGCCCCCCTCTTCCCTCCTTCCTTTCCTTGTCAACATTTCACTCTTTCTAAAACGTTCCTCATCGACCCGCCTGTCTGGCGCCAACGCTCGGCTTTCCATACATACAAGAAAATGCCATACATTTAGTCTGATTACATTTTCCTCCCGAGTTCGTTTCCTCTTTATGATTTATTGGATCATCTCTCAAAGGTCGCGTTTTGGCGCCATGAATAATGCGTCGCTGCCTGCTCCTGCTCCGTTTAATATCTCGAGCCCTGCTTCGAAAGCTCCGGGATTTGCATGGGACATAAACGAAACAGACACGGAATCGGTTTCGCATCGCTTTACTTGCTTATTCTCTGGCCTTAGCACCTCTCTCTCCTCCCCCAGCGCCCCCCCCCCACCCCGCCGCTCCGATATCCCGCTACTCGACACCGCTCGACGGCCAGGAGGCATTTCCTGGCGGCCGTTCGGAAGGTAATCGACCTTTGGCGGACCCAGAGAGACGGACAGGGCGCTCTTTCCAGACTCAATATTCGGTCTTTGATAGCACTCGCCTCGCATGTCTTCTCCGGCGCCGATATCTGCATCTCAGAGGACGAAGGATATTCAAGACGGCGAACGGATGTGTTTGCAGAGCTTGTCGGCTGCCGGTACTCCGGAAGGGAAGGGTTGCGTCGCGAGAATCCCAGAGGACTGATCTCGCGCGGAGCCGTACTTCCATTCTTAACTCGGTGCACGAAGACTCACTTAAAGAACATGTGTGTGTGTTTGGAAAATGCTTGGGAATAAATCGCATAATCATTAAATATATGCATTTAAAATTATACTGTTTCATAAAATTCCTTTTACGACATCACTCAAATCACTACATTTGCGCTAAAGGTTTGAATCAACCAACACTATCCCAACAGTAATGATAACTTGCAATCGCAACTTTGTCATACATAATTTTTTCCCTTAAATTACTTTATTTTCTAGAGCAGGGATTGGGACACATATACTGGCAACGAATCAGATGTAACATGAAATGGAAACATAGGCCTAACGAATAGCTGAGCCTAAAAGGTTATCCGTCACCCAAGAGTCGAAAAACACGCAAGAAATAATATTCAGGAAAGGAAGAAGAAAGCGAACAAAGAGAACAAACTAGGTCAAACTCGTTAGTGCATGATGGTGCCAGTTCCACTTTCGCACGCGACAGACAGACGTATAGCGCGTCGCCGCCAAACTGATTCGGGCGATCCTTCTATTTTGGAAATTGTGTTTAAATGATGAAGAATGGATATGCCTCTCGTTTTTCCTGCGGGCGTAATCTATTGCCCAAGGCCGGGATGAATGCTGATGGCGCGACGCGAGGCCGGGGAATGCGGTACACGTCACGGGCCCGGAATTCCATCGAGCTGCTTCGAGATACCTTTGGTTGATACCTGCAGCCTAATCTTGCAGTTTTTCTTTACTGAGCAAATCTTATTTCTGTCTTCCTTTTGGATCATTTCTCGAGTAATTAATCGAACTGATCAAGAGAGAATTCTATGCTGCATATACAACACTGTGGGAGTTGAATTTCTCGGACGTAAACTCTTGGCTTTACCGAGTATTTGAAACCACTAAACACCGCTCGAACCAACGCCTGAATGCATTATTTAAGGTTGACGTGTATTGCCACCAAGAAAAATGGGGAAATCAAGTTAAGAGCTGAGACTGCATTTCCCTCTCAGGCCACGCGAGCTGATCTTCACTTGTCACGGTCGTCGAGCCTGCCATCGCCGCTGCCCCGAATATTCCGTCGCTACTCGTCTTCATACAGGAAAACATTATTACAAACTTCTCTGTCGTAAAATAGTTGACCTTCCCCTTTCTCGTCTCGTGGGAACCAGTGTCAACAAAGCTTAAAAAAAAAAGGAAAGGAAGAAAAAACCCGACTAACCAAAGGATGACGTCATAAATAATGCAGACAGTTGTAATGAAACATTCTGCGTCAGAGGTTGGCAACACTTGATTCGAGGCTCATGGCTGGCGGCCAAAAAGACATTGCGAGAAACTAAAATCATTGTAATAAAAAGACTTTTTTATCCGGGTTCAATTTGGGCCATGCTTCTCTATGGCTTCATTAAGACCGAGAAAAGTGTTATTGCATATCATCTCTTGCTTGGCTCACAGTTGCCAACGTTCCGGTTATGAATTATTTTCTGCCCTGTCTGCCAGAACAAAATCCGATTTCATTACCAAGGCTTCGAATCTAAATGCAAATGCAAAACAGGTGAAACCGATACCTATATACCTTCCAGCGAAGGAAATGGGTCGAACTGTAACAGGAAAGTAAAAGTTAAATATGAAAATGGAAAAGATTATAATGAAATACTTCCCTACTGAGAGGGAAATGTGGAGTCATTGCCTTTTCCCTCCCTTTCTCAAGTTCTTTCTCTCGCTGCACCAAGAATATCTACCTTCGTTGCTGTATTGTCTCGCGTTATATCATTAAATTGTTCTAGCGTGGTCTAGACATAAAAATTGTGACCGCGGAGCATGACGTTTGAGAATCATCTCTAAGGATATGCAGTTCTTTGGCGGTCATTTTCTGGGGCTGCCAAAAGAATGTTCCTTGACACGAGGTAATAATATTTATAATATCAATAATATCCTTAAAAAATGCAACTATTTGAAAACCAACAAAAGTGAAAATCGCAAAAAATGATAACGATATTCATTCCAGAATTTGAAAAAATGTATGTAGCCTAGATAGCATATTTCGAATTTCATGACATAACATTATTACCCGCTTCTTATTGTGTATAGGACCCTCCGCCCTCCTAGAGATGTGCAGTTAAGCTTGGTTGTAATGACACTGGAGTCGAGAGGGCTGCTCAGCCTCGAGTGGTCCGGGGGATCCAAGGACGCAAGAAAAATTCAATCTTGGAACAGAAGAGGCGGGGGATGTCGGCTCAAGAAATCCTGCGGTTATCTAGTATGCATGTTATATGTTGCGAAGCAAGACTGAATATTTCTTGGTTGTTTCGTGGCCTCAAAGTCATTCGAAATTTCGAATGGGAAAATTATGAAACTATCGACTATCACGGCGCGGTTCTCATTTCACCAGAAAATAAATCCTACGCCGGGGTAAAATCACCAAATCCCGTGGAAGAAGAAGAGAAGAGAATATCGTAAAAGAAAATACAGTTGCGCCTCTTCCCCCGGAAACTCTTGAGAGAAACAGTAGAGTTTCCCCTCCCGCCCTCGTGCTCTCGACGCGTTTTTTGTTCGTGATTATTCGGCGACAGCAAATCACGCCGGCGGCCAAGAGGCAGGCATTCAGCGGCCGCCGGAACGGAATCCCTCCCTCGCCCTCCCGCCGCCGGCTGCGCCCTGGCCGCGGGCTGCGTAAGGAACAGTCTCTTCAAACAGCAAAGTAGACAGCCGGCGAGAGGCCACCGGTGGGGACGCCTCTCCGCCCGCGTACTGTGTCAAAGGTGCTACAGGGCCGCTGCTTAATGAGAGCCCTTGTGATTTTTAGAGTAATGTTCACAGGGGGTTGCCAGAGACAATGGCCGCGGCTTGTGCATTCTTCCTTCGGGGTTAATGCGGGCTTCTGTCCTCGCTTTCTTTTTGTGGCGTGTGCGCGCGCGTGTGTATGTGTGTACGTTTGTGTGTATGTGTTTATGCTTTGCGTATGTGAGAGTGAGTGAATGTGAGTTTGAGTGCGAGTGTGAGTATGAGTGTGTGCGTGTGTGTGCGCACGCGTTCATTCGTGTCTATTGTCTGATGTGAAAGTATGACATTTTTACGGTAAATATTATAAATATGTGGCAGCGAATATAAACAATGATTACTTTTATCCACACAAATTTTGTAACCAGTAATAACTTGCATTGTTGTTTGCTGTCGTATTAATTTGTTTCATTCGAATATATCCCCAATCAATAATCGCATCCTTGACAGTATCTGAATAAACACGGTTATCAATAATTTCAGAGTTTATGGAAAACAACTACAATAATAATGTTAGAATAACTTGTTCCGTCAATAAGATTACTGAAATCTAATTTACAGACGAAACAAAGTCTACCCTCACTCAAGTATCATCTATCTCTCCGAACTTCTCTCAAGACCCTTGCAATCACTTGAACATTGCAGTCACACAGAGACTGCCTTCGCCCTCTCTCGCCCTCGCACCAGCGGAGGCAACGTCTCGGGAAGCGCCAAGCCTGTCGTGCCTCCGACGCGACGAAGAATAAACGAGAGAAAACGGACATTTCCGTTTTCTAATACTTTGATGAACAGCGCCATCTTTCGTTCGCTTCCTCGTCCGGATCTCGGTGCTCGATGCCAGACGGCTGCTCCTCGCAGGAAGGGGGAGGGGGAAGGGAAGGGGGGAAGGGGAAGGGGAAGGGAATGGAGGAGTTTGTAAGGGGGGAGGAGGAGGAGGAAGGGAGCGAGGGGGGGGCTGATGAATTGACCTATCGACCTATGTGATGCCCAATACCAGTAAAGAACATCCTGATGACGAATAGACACAATAAAAAAATATACATTTTTTTTCTCTCTTTCACTTCCAATGTCACTATCGGAATACCCAAAACGAAAAGGACAGAAACGTCTGTAGCCTTTACCATCTCTTCCTCTATCCCTTTTTATTTAATTTCCAGACTACCGTGAGTCATACCACCGTCCTCCCATTCCCCGTAATCCACCCGCCCGACATCCTCGCAACCGACCAGCCGACAGAATCCCGCGTGACACCCGAGGCAAGAATTCTAACAAATGGCCAATAAATCCATCACGGAAGTACATCCCACGACGCGTCAGAAGCTCACCGTCGAACAGCGCGGGATGGACTTTCCCCGTAGCAGGGGCGGAAGCGGGGTCCACGCCGAAGCATCCCTGTGTGACGCGCGGGGGAGGGCCGAATGCCCACTCTGATTCCTGGAAACGTAACATAAAATTCGCCGAAAACATATATCTTACTGGTCAGGGGGGGGTGGATAGAGAGGGGGGGAGGGAGGGAGGGTGGTTGGAAGGATGGAGAGGGAGGGAGGGAGGGAGGGGAAGGGAGGGAGTGGAGTGAAGGGTTGGTTGAGGGGGGAGAAAGCTGGAAGTGGGTAGGAGGGGTTGAAGGGGGGGAGGGGGAAGCTTGAGTGTAGGGGGGAGGGGAAGAGGGAGATTGAGGGGGGAATAGGGGCAAGGTCAAAGGGAGGATGTGGGATGGATGTTTTATTGGAGTTGGTGGGAAGGGAGAGCATTGTGGAAAAGAAGCGGCAGAAGAGGAATCAGATAACGAAGAGGGGAGGACAACAAAGAGAACAAGTTAACAGAAACTATGCAAGTAAAACAAAAACAAAAGACATTTGATTAAGAAAATGGTGACGATGGCTCCTTTAGCACCGACCGGACGGAGAAATAGGAAGCAGAAAGGAAAGAGAAAAAATCGCGATGACAAAGGCTCGGCGAGCGGCCGGCCTGAGGGGCCCACGGAAGGGGATCCTGAGCCGGGGGAGCAGGAGGCGGGATCCTTCCAGCCTCCGGCCCGAGGAAGCGCCGCCCGCCCGACTGCCATTTCCAGGGAGGATTTCGCGTTCCACGTTGGCTTTCCTCGCTCCTCAGGACGCCCCCGCGCCCGGGTTCTTCGGATTCATGGGAAGATTTCCATCTCTCTCTCTCTCTCCTCTCTCTCTCTCTCTCTCTCTCTCTCTCTGCCTTTCTCTTTCTCTCTCTCTCTCTCTCTCTCTTGGCCTTTCTCTCGTCCTTCTCTCTCTCTCTACATACAGAGCTGACATCGCTGTATGTATATATGTAAATATAACAGAGATGTTATTATACTTGTAAACAAATGTGTATATGTGTGTACATATATAATTACAAATATGTATATATATATTATATAATATATATAGTATATACTAATATAAATTATAATCATATATATATATAGGCATATAGTATATATGTAAATATGATGTATATCAATATATATAGACTATGACCTACATAATAAGTATATGTGAGCAATATATATAGTATAGTGATACGGATATTTTTTTTTATAAGAATAGTAAGATATAAAATAATATAGGATCTACATAACACAGACACGCACACGACCTACACAAACACATCTACACACACACCGTACCACACACATATAATATATATAATATAGACACACTATAATATGGCAGCGTATTAATCTTAATATGAAGTACTAATATTTATAATGCACTAGTCGTAACCCGGTAAGTGAGGTCACAGGCTTATGAATGCCGGCGATGGGACACCACCACATCACACACGCGAGTCACACACACACCACAACACACAACGACACATATATTATAATAAATTAGTATATAATATATTATATCCAAAAATACACCATTCACGACTAATGTCCAAGTTAAAAGAGCGGAACGGGAGCGGCAGGTTTGCATTTTAAGCAGCTAAAAACAAGGCCCGTAGCAGGCAGCGTCACGAAAGGATAACCATAACCGGATGAGGGATTAGGACTAGGGACGATGAAGATGTAGACTAGATCACTAATCACGGGCGCAATCGATCACGAGAGTGTGTGATTAGTGCATCAATAGATTTCAGATACTCCGTCGCTCATTTCAAGACACTAACATCAAGCAGACAACTTAAAAGGGTGATAGGTGTTAATGCACTGCGATGCGGGAGATATCGGCAGTGTACTTAGAGTCCTAAGGAAAGAGAGAAACTACAGGATGAAAAGAGACACGGGATAGATTAAGGAATGCCTGTTCGCAGGTAGGCGACGCAAGGGTGGGATACTATGGATTATGGTAATTGGTGGAATATAGTAAGGTGATATATAGTAAACATATATAAGATTGAGTAGAGTGATACTTTATAATACAAATATCAGCGCGAGTGTTAGATGGTGTAGAAACTGAGTAATTCATGATATATCAAGGTAAAGACATACAATATTAATAATATACACATAGAACACTGATCAAACCACAAACACATCACAGGATTACAGGGCAGCACAGCACACACAAAAACACAACACCACACACACACACATTATATAGATATGTATATAAAGACATAACGATTAGGTGTATCATATCAATTATAATGATTAAGATGATAGGGCATCACTAATATTGAGCTAATTATATATAAAATAACATGTATATATGTATTCGTAAATGTGATATGTAAACGCGGTTAGAGTGATATATTGTAAATAGTAAGATATTTAGACTAATATATATATAACTATAATAATTTAGTTAATATATAGGATGGGTAATATACTATGAATTAATATTCTAAATATATTATTAGTGCTTAACGGTGGTTAGATAATATAGGTAATTAATAGTCGATGTAAAGATTTTATAAAGAGTGAGTTAATTGCTCGAGTATTATATATGTGTATTTATGATGATATGATATAGCTACTGATTACTGTATAGCGTTAACGTTATCTAGTATATTATAATAGTGATAGAATGCGTACAATATGACTAGAGGAATTGTAGACAAGGATACTAGTGTAACCGATGATATAATAGCCGATGGAGGACGCTGAGGTATAAGAAGCATAGTATTATGTAGAATGGAGGGGGAAGCGCTGGATATAATATAATAGGTAGTATTATTCTATGGTAATATTTGTATAGAGAGGAAAGAATTGAAACAGTCGTAGAAAAAGATAGGAACGAAGACTGAGCAAAGAATAACCCAAAACTCACACAGACGCAATGTAATCGATCGAGAAAAAAAACACGTATTCACAAGACACAGGTAAAGAGGACGTCAATAATTACGCGAAACATCTAACGCTCTTCTCAGCCCCCTCAATGTAAGCCACCTTACACTACCTGGAGTACCTGAGACGATTAGAGCACAAGTGCTTAGGATGTCCGCAGCAGAAGCAACAGAAACCCGAGTCACACACAGACAACGTCGTTAAGAGGAGAGAGAGAGGAATGTGTCGGGTCATTATTGTGTCAGCCTCGTTTACGGAAGAGGTCAGGGAAAAGAAGTCATACGAGAATAGTGCAGAACAGAGGCGAAACACAGACGAGAGCATAGGACCTGTGTTTTCCAACCAGGGGACGCACACGCGACGAATATAGATCTGCTCTAACTATACCGAGCGCGAGATCGATCTGGTGATAACCTGAATACTGTGAGAGTATATATATTCTGATTATATATATAGCATATGCGCATATACGGATGATATTAATGGCTCGAGGCGAGTGAGCTGAGGTTCTAGTAGAGGTATACATTAATAAGACAAGGCGAACCCAGAGAAAGAATAAGCCGATCCGTAGCAAGAAACATGGTATTATGGGATCAGACGAGAGACTCTCTAATCATGTAGCAGATTCCGCGACGACTCTGGAAAGACCAGATTTAAGCAAAACGCATGGAACAAGAACGAATGAGCATGATGGCCGCAGGGTAGAATACAGCAGCTGCACGCGCGTAGTGTGTTGTGGATTAATTAGGGAGAGTGAATGAGCAGTAGCTAGATGAGTGTGAGATGTGCACAGGAAGGATTATGAGTGATAGAGTGAGAGAGGAGATGGAGAGAAGAGAGAGAGAGAGGATGTAGAGGAGCAGAGAGAGAGAGAGCTAAGGTAAGAGGAGCAGGGTCGAGAGAAACGAGAGAGGAGAACGAGAGGCAGATAGGCTCCTGGATGAAATAGGTGTACGCGGGAGACAAAGGGAGAGGGAGAGACCGGGAGGAGATCTGAAAGGAGATGGGATGGAGATGGAGAGTAAGACCCAGATTGGAGCGGCCGACGCATAATTGAGACACGAATAGGAAACGAGAGACGAATATGTGAGAGAAGATAGAGAAGCCATCGAATACTCAGAACGAGGTACAGATTGAGAGGAGGAGGAGATGTGGGAGGAGCGAACAAATGGGGGGAGAAGCAAGATGGGAGAATAATGCGAATCGCTTGGGGATCGCATAACGACAGGAGTGTTGCAGAGGAGCGACGGAGAGTGAAGCAGATACCAGGTCTAGAGAAGTTTACAGAAGCATGTAGAGGAAGGAGAACTAAGTAGAAGAGAAGAGGGAGATACGCGATGGGAGTAGCATGAGCAGAAGTATGTATATGCAAGGAAAAGCGATACTGAAGACGAGAGATAATATGAAAAGAGAAATGAGGAAATGAGAGCTAGAAACACAGAGATAAGGTTGAGGAGAAGAGGCGAACGAGGGATAGTCATGTGAGAGATCAAGAAGGAGAGAGTAGGAGAGGGGAGAGAAGAGAGACATCGAAAGAGAGATGAGAGCAGGCAGAGGAAGGCTGAAGGACTAAGCGAGTGAGGGACACCAAGTGAAACCGTGATGAATGATAGGGAGTGCGACTATCCCCGTTAGACGGAGGGTAAGAGATGATGAGGGAGGGGAAGAGGTGAGCTAATGGAAGACATAGAGAACGAAGGAATTAGTCGGAAACTAACTACACGAGGGCGTGGGCTAGGACTTGCAGTTAGTAGAAAGCTGAGAAAGATGAAAGAGCTCGGGTAGATTGCAGAGCATGAGAGAGAATCTCATGAGCATGTGCTCGGTAACCTGGTAGTAAGCAGAGTAAGGGGAAGAAGAGGTGTGGAGAAGTACTGCTTGAAGTGAAAAGTCGAGAGAGAGAAAGTAGCGATTGAGAAGAGTTGGAGTATGAGAGAGAAAGGAGCGAAGATAGGAAGCTGAGACTCGTATAGAGAGGAGAAACAAGCTGAGAGATTGGGTTTGGTACAGTTCAAAGCAAGGCGGGAGAAAGAATAAAAAAGCAGGCAGTAGAAAAAACACAGAGAAGGACAGTAGAGGGAGAGGAGGGAGAGAGGAGAAAAACGTAAGAATAGCATAGGGACAGAGGAAGAGTAGAAAGTGAAATAGAAGAGTGTAGACAGCGTAAAGTACAAGCGTGGAGAAGTGAGAGAGGTTGAGTAAGAGCAGTTGTGAAGGAGTTGAGAAGCCGTAGCAAGAGCATGGGAAACCAGTTGGGAGGGGATTAATCTAGTATAGTGGAGAACTTATATTTGAAGCAAAAGAGGGAGAGAGGCGCACGACGTATAGGAGAAGATAAGAGATCTGGAAGGTAGGCGAGAGAGCATAGGGAGCAAGTTGCGATGGAGCTCTGCAGATTAGGAGATAGGAGAGGCGAAAAAGAGTAGGCAGGGTAGCTGAATGGATAGGCAGAACAGTAAGAAGAGGGGGGAAGCGATGTGCTACCGAGGACCGGAACGAAGCATGAGGTAGCAGCAGCAGGCTAGAGAGAAGCAGGGTGTAACAGTCCCGAATTGGATGCGAGAGCTAATAATGAGTAGACTTATACATCTGTCCACAAGAGACGAATGCGGTGAAGAGTAGTGCGAGGAGAGAGAAGTAGCTGCCACTGAGGGAGGTCACGAGTAAGTAGGATGTCTATGGCGGGAGAGTGGACATAGACGTGCGGGTGAGCACCACAGCGCTAGATAGGAGTATTCAGGATTAAACCCTAATAAAGCAAGGGTAGGTGTATATTGGGATAACAGCGTTACAGGGAGAAGGAGAGTACGGGAAAGAGACGGACAGTCTGTCGACGCACCATAGTCGAATAGAGGACGAGCGCAACTAGCAAGCTGCAAGAGAAGGATTGGCGTTATGACTGGCAGTAGAGATGTACGACGAGATCTGAGAGAGGAGGAAGGATAGAATGGTAACAACAACCACGAGCATAGAGTGTGGGAAGCAACAGAATGAAAGTGTCTCCGAGCCAAATAGGCATTGAGGAGCAAGGGAAAGGGACGTAAGTATGCCGCCATTCTAGAAGTGCTAGGGGCTGAACAGTAAACATGCATTAAGTGCGCGAGAGAGGAAGGAATCTAGCGGAAGACAGGCCTGGCACTTCCCATGAGAAGCCGGTTCCCCGTATTTCTAATAGTCGAGAGCGGCCGTGTTGAAATGACGAGAGGTATGGTAAGGTGATGAGAGCTCTTGGATAATGGAGTCGGTTCTGGATAAGTCTACGGTAAAATGTTTCGATCCGAAGCAGATGAAGCACGGACGTGCGCTGAACTCAGAAGATGTGAGGCTGAGGGCTCGGTCAATCGGCAAAGTCAGCTCTACAAGTATTAGCCAGATATATAAAGGCAGAGATGAAAAATACAAGAATACTAAAAACAAATAGAAAAGAAAAATATACGGTCAGAGCAACATACTGTAAAAGCACGCTGGTTCAGAACTCCGGTGTATAATCGACTCATGCGCTATCCCTACTGGCGTAGGTGCATAGTGCTATGCACGTCCTCTTCTACTGATTGGCACGCTAGCAGCACGCGTAGAATCAACAGGGACATCGACATCTAGTTTAATGATTCAGCCGCGCAGCCGAAAGCGGTGAAGCAGGAATGATAATTTATATGTTATGACTTCGACTGTTACCGTGAACAAGAGTTTCTAACTGTCGATTCTGCTCAGTGTACGGACGAGATAGTAACTAAGCTGGAAAGCAAGGTTCCATGCGGAAAGTACCACTAGCTGTGGCGTTATATCTCGATAGGTACGGTACTATCATATATCTACAAAATTTCCAACGGAAAAATGACACAATAACTGGAAATCAGTTCAGAACTGCAGTACCTCTCTTCTCTCCTATTTCTATCTCATTCGCGATATGGAATTTTTTCATTTGGCCTTACGGCTTCGCTCGTCAATCTGTAGAGACCTGTGACTGCTATCCGATCTCTTCCCTGTGGATAGACCTAATAACGCTAATTCTATGTGCCCATCGAGCGCAGCCGAGATCATTTGTCTGTAGGTTCAGATCTAGGGAGGACAAATTATATTCGGTGATTCGCCCAGATGTTCCGACTGTGGCAGAAGCTAACATCAATGCATAATTCAGCCCACGTGAAATATCGTCGATTACTGCACGTTGCATAGTTAACATTCCCCGTCGGATTGTAACACAAACTCATACCGCTCATTAAAGCTAATGTTTCCCAGTTTCATTTACACATACACACACACATGTATATATACACACATGAATATATATATATATATATATATATATATATATATATATTATATATATATATATATATATATATAATATAAATTTTGCCTTAGTGATTTTTTTCTCGACTAATTGGATACACTGACAACTGATATACTGTTATTGTTGTCATGAACAGTCTACGATGAAATCCAGACACAGCACTCAATCGAGACTTACATTACAAACTTAAAACATTTAAGCAAGAGAATAAAGAATGGAAAAAAAGAAAAAAGAGACGAAGCCAGCAGCAACAAAGATGGACGGCGCAACAGACTCGTCCACAAGAAATTCGCCTTTTCGAAAACACAGCCTCCATCGCTCCATTGCCGGATCACACATGAATATTATATTAGGAGAACAATACTCTACACAGTGCCTCCTGTCGCGATCAAACGTGAATTTGAAAGGAGCTGTTCAATACCCGGCGCACGAGCCTACCTCTGAGACTCGACCACGCACGTCACTCATGCGTTATTGCGTACTTCATTAGGAGAGCGTTGCACACACTGATTCGCTACTGAGGTTCATGCTACTCTAATAAAAATGTGTATTAACACTGGATGATAATTGTCCTGGTGATGGTGTTAATAATAATGGTGATAAAAAGATTGATAATAGTGATTATAACAAACATACCAATAATAATAATAATAATAATAATAATAATAATAATAATAATAATAATAATAACGATAAAAACAACCGCGACAATAATAACTTTTTTTCAGCAGTAACAGCAATCGCGAGAGCTCGAGAACGGCCCGGGCACCTCTCCAGGAACACTGATATTAGGATTTCAATTGGGTTTCCCGTTCCCGCAGACCGTTACAAGGCCAAATATGGAAGGGCAATGCTCCATATTGACCAAGGAACACGACACCCGCGCCCATACAAGGCCTGGATCCCCGTCGCCACTCCTGTTTGTCCGCCCGTGTCGTGTGTCCCATACAATCGGCGGTCAGCCCCTGCGACGTGCAATTAATGAGTCAGTGAAAACACTCAGCCTCCAACTCTATAAATGTTACTGCACTGTGCATTCTAAATATTAACACGCATGAGGTAAGTAACCCGGCAAACACTCCATCAGTCTTAAGCAAAGAGTCACCTACATATATAGACACGCGGCCTTTCGCTTCGACAAAGCACACAGCGCTCAGGGACATGACGGGAGTTGCAAGAGACTTCATAGGAAGCAATTACAAGCGTCCTAGAGTTAAGCTCCTGCGCTCACTGCCAGGCGCGTTACCGAGACTCCATGGCGCGGAAGTAAACAAGGCCAGGCGATGTTCCGAGAGACAGTTAAAGCGTGAGGGAGGGAAACCGGAAGAGTCAAAACGCGAGAGGTAAAGCATATGAG
Source organism: Penaeus vannamei (assembly GCF_003789085.1). Classification (NCBI taxonomy): domain Eukaryota; kingdom Metazoa; phylum Arthropoda; class Malacostraca; order Decapoda; family Penaeidae; genus Penaeus; species Penaeus vannamei. Next base: position 790,565 of record NW_020869806.1, on the reverse strand, counting down.
TTCAAGCGTAAGAGAGTCAAAATATGTGAGTTAAAGCGTAAGAGAATTAGAACATAAGAGTTAAAACGTAAGAGAATTAGAACAAAAGTTAAAACGTAAGAGAGGAATTAGAACGTATAAGTTAAGAGTAAGAGTTAAAACGTTTTAAAACGTGACACTAGTACGTATAGAAGTTAAAACGTAAGCGATCAAAACTAAATTGTAAAGTTAATGAAGAATTAAAACGCAACGAAAGAGTTAAAACGAGTGAGTCGAAATATGTGAGTTAAAACGTAAGAGAATTAGAACATAACAGTTGAAACGTAAGAGAATTAAAAGATAAAAGAGTATAAACGTAAGAGATAAAGCGCAAGAGAGCTAAAACCGTTAAAACGTAAGAGTTAACACGTAAGAGAATTAAAAGATGAGAATATATACGCGAGAAATAAAAAGTAAAAACGCATGAGTCAAAACATGAGTTATAACGCAAGAGAATTAAAACATAAAGAGTATAAACGAAAGAGATAAAGCGCAAGAGAGTTAAAACGTACATGTGGATGATAATATGTTACTCGCTCCCAGGAAGACATTTTCGAACTGCCCCATACAACCATCCACGAAAAAGAGTTATTACGCCAGAGATCTATTTCGACTGCGCCATTTCCGAAAGGATGTAGCGATACATAAAGACTGCAGGCGTGGAAATGGATTTCCTGGCCATACAGGATGCACAGTTAGAAGAGTGTCTAGCGTGAGAAACGAGGGTATTAAGGGTTTCGCTGAGAGTGCGAGGGAAGAAAAGCAGGGGGGGGGGGGCCTCCAGCAGGGGCTTTGATCGCTTGGACAGAAGAGCGTGTCACGCGCGGAGTGTCTGTGTGTGTGTGTGTGGTGTGTGTGTGTGTGTGTTGTGTGTGTGTGTGTGTGTGTGTGTGTGTGTGTGTGTGTGTGTGTGTGTGTGTGTGTGTGTGCTGTGTGTGTGTGCGCGCGCGCGTAGTGCACACACACACACCCACACTTATTATTTCAAGCACGATATTCGCACGCTTAACGCATTCCAAGAGGCAGGCGCGGCGCCGCAAGCGGCCGCGACTCGATGTTCGCCCTCAACCGCGGCTCCCGGCGCGAGCGTCGCACTCCATCACGCAGCAACAATGGCGGGGATCATAGCTACTCGCACCTCGGCACATTATTGTCTGATATATATTCTCCACACAATTATCGCGTAACCAAGTGGTAATTGGTTTGGCGTAAGCCTTCCTCCGGCGAGCCCCTCGCGCGGCGCATGCTAAAGGGGGCGGCGGGGCCTCCTCCGTAAACAAGGCGTGAAGGGCGCCGAGGCGATCGCTCGTACGTCTCGGGCGCTCCTCTCTAATTCACTCTCTGATCGACTGCTTCATTCCGCGGCGGCTTTAAAAAGGAGATTAATGGGCGTCCGTGAAAGCGGGTTATCACCTGGAGGTTTCTCAATGCCGCGTACTTCTGAGTGATTTCTCGAGCACTTGCGCGTGATTTGGTGCTTTCAGCGGCGAGAAAAATCTCCTGCGGGTTCGAGGGACTTTGAAGTTGAAGGCGGGTCCTGCAGCGTGGCGGCGGGGTTCATTTCGCTCGGTTCCGTTGAACTTGAAACTCTATTCAGAATATCCATCCAATCTTGGAAATAACTAAACGATCAAGCAGCTTTCGCAGAAGCTCCGAATATCCAGCTCTTAATCAGCGGAGGCGAAGGTCAAAATGAGCCACTGGCTGGTAGCAACTAAAAGGTTTCGAGCGAAAATTAATGTTTTTTGTCCATAAGTGCAGCGGCGAGGCGGTGTCGGCGGCGCCGGGTGGGAGGCCGGCGCTTGGCAGGCCAGCCATCACACAGACAGTAATAAGAGGAGTCAAATGATGGCATCTTTCATCTCGCCACTGGATGCTGCGCCAACAAAGGACTGCGTGGTAGCTAACTGCCGCGATAAATGCTGCGCGCCGTCAGAGCGTGGCTGCGAGCCGCTCGATCCTCCTGTTTATTGACGAACAACATCCCCGCTGAAAGACGTGCATGTGCGTGGCGCGCCTTGAGGGACTGCCATCGCGGCGAGGGCGGGGCGGCGGCGTCGCTTTCAACGATCCGAGATGAGTGTGTTGGCCAACCCCTTTATTCTGCTGAGATTTCGCTTTCCTTAAACCCGAATATTTCATTTAAGAAAACCGCAATTAACAGCTCATCTATAAATCATTATAATAGACACAACTGAACGCATGGAAGCATTCCATACAAGTGGGTGAAAGGCCACATATATCAAAGCGCTGAGGAAAAATCTCCAGTAGGCCTAGATCATGAAGGCTCGGCAGCCCGGGGCGGTTCCAATCTCAATGCCGTCTTCTTTTACAATTTTCCTGCGTGCGGCTTCCCCGCGGCGGCCGATTCATGCAGGCTCCCCTGACAATCCCGGCCGGCGGCGTGCGGCGCGGCCTCGAACCATGAGTGGAGGGCGCCCCACTACTCATTCCCCCTCTACTCTGCTTTCATGGATATCCTATCTTCGTCACTAGGATTCCTAATCGTTTTCTTTTTTTGGCTCTTCGACGAGGAGTGCAAACAGATGCAGCGCCGCAGACTCCCCGTGTCTTCTCCTCCTACTCCAGGGAAAGGCGCGATGAATGCTCCTCGCGGCCCCACAGGACGGCTTCGCGGAGGTGATGAGTGGCCGCGCCCGCACGGACGTAACTGCAGGCGATCGAGTGTCCTGGGAGGGGAGGCTGAGGGCTTGAAAGTGAGGATACGGAGGACAAACACACACACACACACACACACACACACAACACACCACACACACACACACACACACACACACACACACACCTTCCTCCGATCTCGGCGTCGGAGAGTCCCCGCACACAGCAAACTTCCCCGCGAACGCCGGCCGTCAGGAGGCACGAGCGCCCCGATAAGAATCAGCGGAGCGCGACGAGAGGCCCGACTGGTGTTGAAGCCGCGCCCGCAGACCAGTAATGCTCCCTAATGACTAACAGAAGTTGCCGATAAAGATCAAACAATTTCATCGTCTTCCCATTTTCTTTGACAGACGAGGGGCGGGACCTCGTTTTCTTTGAGCGCCAATGTCTACGCCCAAACCATGTCTTAATGGCTTTATTTTTTTGGAAGGAGGCCGAAGCGGGGTGGGGGGGCTCGGGGGAAATTGCTGTTTGTGAGAGATTTTTTGTTGTTGTTGGTTATGCTTGAACTAGAGTAAAAAACAGGCCATTTCCTTAAAAGTACAAAACATCCTCTTCCTTAAATGGGGAAAAAAGAGAAGAGACGTGAATGATGAGAGTTGAAAGATGAAATAAACAAACGCAGAGAGCAATGGAGAGAAAAAAGAACGAGAGAGAGAGGGGTGGAGGATAGATAAGAGAGAGAGAAAGGATAGACACAAAGAGAGGCAAAGAACGAGAGAGAGAGAGAGAGAGAGTGAGAGAGAGAGAGAGAGAGAGAGAGAGAGAGAGAGAGAGAGAGAGAGAGAGAGAGGGAGAGGAGAGAGGGAGAGAGAGAGAGAGGGAGAGAGAGAGAGAGGGAGAGAGAGAGAGAGAGAGAGAGAGAGGGAGAGAAGGGAGAGAGAGAGAGAGAGAGGGAGAGAGAGAGAAAGGGAGAGAAGAGAGAGAGAGAGAGAGAGAGAGAGAGAGAGAGAGAGAGAGAGGAGAAGAGAGAGAGAGAGAGAGAGAGAGAGAGAGAGAGAGAGAGAGAGAAGAGAGAGAGAGAGAGAGAGAGAGAGAAGAGAAGAGAGAAGAAAGGAAGAAAGAAAGAGAAGAAAGAAAGAAAGAGAGAGAGAAAGAAAGGGAGCGAGAGATAGAAAGAGAGAGAGAGTGGGGGATTAAAAAAGGAAGAAAACAGGAAAGACATATCACGGTAACACTCCAAGCCAAAAAACACAAAAAGTAAAAAAGGGCACAGGAAGGAAAAAAGAAAAGAAAAGAAAAAAAAAACACAAAAACATAAAAAAGAAAAAGAAAGAAACTAGACTCGACATCCCAAGATAAATCAAAGTGACACTGCGAAAATGAAGGAGCGAGCGAGCGAGCGAGCGTCACAGCCAGCGAAGGAAGAGAGAAAGTCACTCCGAAGGAAGGTAGGAGAGGAGGTGATAGGCGAGGAGATGGTAGCATCCTCCTCGGGATCCTCTGAGACTATTAATTTCCTTATCGTGTGAAGTCCTCGCCTTCCCTATGGGCGTCGGAGGCCCTGCGCGCGTGGGGGGAGAGCGCCTGGACCCCGAGATCCTATCGGCTATGGTACGCGGTCAGCAACGGCTCAGCGCGGTCATTACTATTCGGACAATGATAGGAAAAAAAGAGGGAATCAAACCATAGAGGAATTTGGATTCAGTTTGGTTCTGATCGCGTCGCTTCTCGCCGGTAGGGGAAGGGGGGGGGCGGTTTGGAGTGGGGGAAAGGGGAAGGAGGAGGGGAGGGAGAGGGAAGTGAAAGGGTAGGGGGAAGGTAAAGGAGGGAGAGGGAGAGGGAGAGGCATACGGAGGGGAAAGGGAGTGGGAGGGAAGGAAGAGAGGTAGAGATAGATAGATAGATGAATAGATGGATAGATAAATAGACAGAGAGAAGAAAGACAGAGCCATAGAAATCAGAGTGACCAAATAAACAAACGGACTTACAAAGAACTATAATCGAAAATAGATTAATAAACAAGAAACACTTCCAAATTACCCCCACCACCAAAACGACAATTTTCCGAACAGCAAAAACACAGCACAACCATCCGAGTCACACACCACACACACACACAAGAAAAAAAAACATCATCCGCACAAACGACAAGTCATCCATGTTACTCCCTCACCTTATGACGCTTTTAGAAAAAAAAAAAACTTTTCTGCTGCGACAAAACGAGACAGCACGAGCAGCAGCGACGAGGCCTTCGTGCGTGGGGACCGTAACCAAATATTGATGAAGGGGGTGACGAGTGCTAACGATAACGAGCGCTGCTTAACTATGCTCTGGCGGCAACACCCTCTGGAGAGAAATTATAGATACTAACTATACGCGCGGACGAATAATTCAGGACAGTGTGATAATGTAATTGGCAACAGCAACGATAATGCTGGCGCTTATGGCACTGGAATACCCCCCTCCCCTCCCCGCAAGAGAAAAAAAAAGAAAAAAAGGAAAAAAAAAATAGATGAATAAATAAGAGGATGGTAACAAATACATGAACACCTAATGGTGATATCAGTGAAATAAAAGAAACCTGGAATGTGGTCTTTAATGTTTTCTATTTTCCGTTATTGCCGAAAATGGAAACTGCTAATGGAAGAAGTGCGTACGAACAAGAGAGCGATCGAAGAGAGAGAGGGGAGGGGGGAGAGAGAAAGAGAGAGAGAGAGAGGAGAGAGAGAGAGAGAGAGAGAGAGAGAGAGAGAGAGAGAGAGAGAGAGAGAGAGAGAGAGAGAGAGAGAGAAGAGAGAGAGAGGAGGGAGGGAGGGAGGGAGGGAGGAGGGAGGGAGGGAGGGAGGGAGAGGGAGGGAGAGGGAGAGGGAGAGGGAGAGGGAGAGAGAGAGAGACAGAGGAGAGAGAGAGAGAGAGAGAGAGAGAGAGAGAGAGAGGAGAGGGAGAGGGAGAGGGAGAGGGAGAGGGAGAGGGAGAGAGAGAGAGAGAGAGGAGAGAGAGAGAGAGAGGAGAGAGAGAGAGAGAGAGAGAGAGAGAGAGAGAGAGAGAGAGAGAGAGAGAGAGAGAGAGAGAGGGAGAGAGGGAGAGGGAGAGAGGGAGAGAAGGAGAGGGAGAGAAGAGAGAGGGAGAGAGGGAAGAGAGAGAGAGAGAGAGAGAGAGGGAGAGAGAGAGAGAGAGAGAGAGAGAGAGAGAGAGAGAGAGAGAGAGAGAGAGAGAGAGAGAGAGAGAGGGAAGAGAGAGAGAGAGAGAGAGAGAGAGAGAGAGAGAGAGAGAGAGAGAGAGAGAGAGAGGAGAGAGAGAGAGAGAGAGAGAGAGAGAGAGAGGAGAGGGAGGGAGGGAGAGAGAGAGGGAGAGGGGAGAGAGAGAGAGAGAGAGGAGAGAGAGAGAGAGAGAGAGAGAGAGAGAGAGAGAGAGAGAGAGAGAAGAGAGAGAGAAGAGAGGAGAGAGAGAGGAGAGAGAGAGAGAAGAGAGAGAAGAGAGAGAGAGAGAAGAGGGAGAGAGAGGGAGAGAGGGGAGAGGAGAGAAAGAGAGAGAGGAGAGAGAGAGAGAGAGAGAGAGAGAGAGAGAGAGAGAGAGAGAGAGAGAGAGAGAGAGAGAGAGAGAGAGAGAGAGAGAGAGAGAGAGAGAGAGAGAGAGAGAGAGAGAGAGATCATGAAAAAGAAAAGAGACAGACAGAGAGAAAAAAATGGAGAGAGAAAGAGAAAGAGAGAGAGAAGAAGAAATCAATGCAAATTTTAATCAACGCAGACAGGCAATCACAGAAAGGCAGCCATCGGATGAAACTCATTCAATGGAATCCCATAAAGGTGCTCTTTCATTAACTCAAATAAATCCCCATCTTTATTTTGACAATATCTCGCTAAACACAGACATCAGTGTAGTAGTATTCACTCCTTAGTCTTGGGACCGAGCCCCTCCTCCTCCTCTTGGTGGAGAGAGAGAGAAGGTGGTGGAGGAGGGAGGAGGAGGAGGAGGGAGGAGAGGAGGAGGAGGAGGAGGAGGAGGAGGAGGAGGAGGAGGAAAGAAGAAGAAGAAGAAGAGGAAAAGAAAGGAGGAGGGAAGAGAAGAGGAGAGAGAAGAAGAGGGGAGGAGGAGGAGAGGAGGAGAGGAGGAGGAGGAGGAGGAGGAGGAGGAGGAGGAGAAGAAGAAGAAAAGAAGAAGAAGAAGAAAAAGAAGAAGAAGAAGGAAGAGAGGAGGAGAGGAAAAGAATGAAAGAAGAAGAGGAGAGGAGGAGGAGAAGGAGGAAAGGAGAGGAGAAGCCTCTTGAAGGGGGCCCGCGCGGAGGACAAAACACGCTATATTGATATCAATTACTAACAATACGGCGCTGGAGGCCTCCCCGCTGCCTTGGGATATTAGCAGGAAATTACTACTCGATAAAATATATAATGTAGGATGGAGGCGGGGGAGGGGAGAGGGGGGGAGATGGGGTAGGAATTACTGAGAAAAAATATATGAATCGGCTCTCCCGCAGACAGTCTATTAAGAGTATGGACTTCCCACAGTCACAAGCACGCTAACCCGCGTACAAAATTGAACTGAAACATGTAATTGTTCCCGTTATTGTCTGCGTTTCATTTCATGGGTTTCACTGTCTTCCTCTTCTACAGCTCCATCACCGCTATGACGCTGCATGTCTCGCTGCCATGACTAGCTCGCCGGCGCAGCCCATTGCCGCAAGCGGAAACCGGCACGCATCTTGAACACACGAACTATGGCTGCAATCTCCGGCAATGCTCGCGTACCTCTGACGCCCCATTTAGCGGATGCTGCTGGACTGGCACTACGGCAGATGGCAGTCGGGCCAAGAGGGCCATCCAAGGCAGCTTGGCAAGAGGGCCATCCAAGGCAGCGTGGCAAGAGGGCCATCCGAAATGGCGTGGCAAGAGGGCCATCCAAAGAGGCGTGGCAAGAGGGCCATCCAGGGCGGCGTGGCGAGGGAGGCAGCCAGAGCCGCATGGCAAGAAGGGCGGCCTATAATCTCATGACATAAATCTGCCGGGCCCGCCCTCGCCCGCCCTCACCCGCTGGTCCCTCGGGTGGCCGCCTGCCTCCCCGCCCTAGCACACTTTCACACACACTCGGGGATGCATACATAAACACAGACACACACACACACACACACACACACACACACACACACACACACACACATCATGACTTAAGTGCCTGACACTCCCTCAAACCCCGCCTCACCTGCCCGAGGCTCGGCTGCCGCCTTTTCGCGGTTGCGAGGCGCGGCGTCGCGTGGTGTTCGGGCGATAAAGCCGTGTCCGTCGCTTAAATCCGGCGTCCCGAGGCAGCAATTCTGGCCGGTCTGGGAGGTGCCAGA
>NW_020869806.1:752593-772593 GCF_003789085.1 Penaeus vannamei | reverse complement strand
TCTTTGTTAATCCATTTCTCTGTATATTTCTGATTCTTTCATGTCTAGGTATCACGGTATTCGAAGAAACGTTATCGACCCAACGTACAACTGTGTACGAAATCCAGCTATAAGAAAGACAACCAGAAATATATACGCAATAAAATACACAAACACCACCTTTAGAGAATATATCTATACTCAGAAATGTATAAATATAATCTGGAAAAGTTACCCCTAGGCACCCACTGCCGTTTTCTCTCGCGGAGTCGATTGCTTTCCAACAACAAATGACGCCACTCAAAGGTCGTTTATTACGCGGCCACCACAACTGGCCAAGACTTTCCTGGTACGATTTATGTGCGGTACAACACCACGACAGTTGAAAAGGGATATGATACCAACTCACATACGCACATAGAGGCACGCACGCACACATACACACTGATATGTAATTGTAATCTATTAAATGAAATGGGTATAATTTTTCGTTAGTTGTATCCTTTTGTTGTTGTAGTATGTGCGTGGGTGCGTGCGTGCGTGTATCTTGTGTTGTGTGTGTGTGTGTGTGTGTGTGTGTGTGTGTGTGTGTGTGTGTGTGTGTGTGTGTGTGTGTGTGTGTGTGTGTGTGTGTGTGTGTGTGTGTGTGTGTGTGTGTGTGTGTGTGTGTGTGTTGTGTGTGTGTGTGTGTGTGTGTGTGTGCACGCATGCGAGCGTGTGTACATGTGCGTGTGTGAGAGACTGAAGGCGTCGTTGTCGAGGCAATTTTCAACCTCGAGAGTTATCAACTATTAATCGTCTTATCGCGCGATTCTCCGGACTGATCCCCCGACCCTCGTTGAGGCAAGACTATCCTTTTTATTAAATGATCGAGAAGACGGCGGGGTCGTCGCAGCCGCCACTCCCAGCCCCATGGCCTCGGTTCACCATCCTTGCCAGCAAGACCACCTTCCTTCCATTATCTTATTCGTTACACAGTTTTCATCATCATTATCATCACCATCGTCTTTATTTTCAGCATCATTTGCGTTACATCATAATCCTCCTCCTCCTCCTCCTCCTTTTCATTATCACCGTTCCTTCATCTTGATCAACATATTTGTTGAATCTTCATTACCTCCATTACTTAATTTCCTTTATTGGAAGTACATCACCACCTTCGTTACATCACCAACATAGCAACAGCATTTGGATGACAGCTACCACAGGCTGTCATAAATGGCCACCTGCTAGTCCCTTTTTATGGCCAGGCACTAAATGGGGCATCGTCATGATAGGCAATGTTCCAGAAATCTGATTAGATGGGTACGAGAACTATTAGTACGAGGCAATAATATGCCTCTCTCTCTGTCTGACTCTTTTCCTGTCTCCCTCATCTCGCTCTCTCTCTCTCTCTATCAACTTAAAAAAAAAAACCGACCATATATGGAAATCCTTATTCGGCATAGGCCATCGATCAAAGGATTTCACAACCCCCCCCTCCCCCGTCAGGCAAGGGAACTGGGAGTGTGTCCTGACTCTAAGCAAGATTTAATGAACGAGTAAAACCAAAGAAGCTTTTACGACGCCAAGGACTCGACTCAAGACCTGTCCATCACCGGCGTCGCGGACACCCAAGAAATGTCCGCTCGGAGCAAAACGTCCACTCACTCGATCAGGAAGTCGGCGACGGCGAAAAGAGGAGTGAATTGGGGAAGCGGGTAGCGGTACAGCAGACAGACATACACACAGACAAAAGACAGACAGATACACTCACAGATTTCGATATCTGAATCTGAACCACAAACGGGAATTTTGAAGAAATTATGAGGTCATATTTCGTATTGATGATGGTTGTTGATCTGATGACAAGGGCACTGCTAGTGATAGTGAAGAGGATAAGAGTTAGGGAAGTTAATGTAAGCATTTTTTGATAAGGGAATCTTTTGATATATAAGATCATTCACACACATACACACACACACACACGCACACACATGAGACAAAGGATGCGAGGAGTGCTTGCGCAGTACAGAGTTTAGTTATTGGCTATACTCTGCAGACTGCTATCCCCGGGTGGTATTCCGCGCTACGGCTATTGTGTTAAATTAGCACATTGTTAGGGTGAAGAGGCAACGACCACAGGGCAACCGCCGGGCGCCCCACACCGTCCAGCCTCACCGCGGGCGCCACACCGGACAGCCACACGAACCGTCGAGGAGGGAGGCGACGGTTACGACGGCCATCGCAGGCGGGTGGCGGAGGGAGAGGCATGTCGACGGGTCTCCCGAAACGCCTTCGCATTATTTACTTCCTCTTCTCTCTCCATCTTTGTCTCTTTTACGAAGCTGACTAATGCCTCCTTCGATATATATCAGAACAGAGCCTCTGCTGAACGCGGCAATCCTTCCAGGAGGCAAAAAGACAATGGGGCGACACTAAGAGGTTCGAGGCGGGGCGAAGGACAGGGCAGTCGCGTTGGGGCAAGACAAAAGACGCGCGAGGACTGGAAGCGGCGCCGTACAAACACAACGGGAGAGACGCGTAGCCCTGTGTGGCGGAGTGTGGAGACGGGCGAAAGACACAATAAATGCTAATGGATGATGTGGCTCTTAAAAAAGGTGGGGAGACGAGTAAAGAATGCAAACGAAGAGAGAAAAAGTAGAGAAAATACAGACAGCTACAAAGAGAACTGCAGGAAGGAGCAGACGACACCAGGATGTGAAGGAAGGAGATAGAGAGGTATTTCTGAAGGTGCGGAAAGCGATGGAGACGAGATCGATGGCCAGGAGAGAGAGAAAAAAACGACTGATGTGAAAAAAGAAAAGTTTACGTCGAGGAGGGATAAAAACCGAGTGTGATGGGAAACATCAGAAGAGACATTCTACGTCAACGGAAGTCACCGACAGGTCCGTGTGTGTAGGACGCTAGTACTCTTGACAGGAGGAAGAGGAGGGTCGCAGCAGGCGGTAGGAGCCAAAAACTTTTTTTTTTTTTTTTTTTTTTTTTTTTCTTAATGCGAGGACCTACTTAGAGGCCGAAGGAGAGAAATGTGAAGTCACTTAGACATAAGTGACTAATATCGCCAAAACGCAAGTTGTTGAAGAAGAAGAAGAAAAAAAAAAAATACATGGATTAAGATATCTCGAATTGGATCCAACACTACTCATAGACTTCCAAAGCAGTCAAAAACAGGTCTGTAAACAAAGGACAAAAGAAAAAAATGAGGCGGTGTAACTAGTACCTAGAAGCGTTAATGAACAATATTCTCGTAAGAGTAATATGCTAATTTCTGGGTGTGTATTATGCATATTCTCGCCAGCAATGTTCATAAAATTAACAATTCATCGCCTTTACTCTGATAATCAATCACCAACTCTGAAGTAGCGCTGGCAAGAGTACACAACATAGACGTGTTATCATACTACCAATTTGTCGGCGATAGGCCTATATCAGTATCTAATCTACATAATGAAGGTCCCATTGAAGTGTCGGCAACTGTGAAGCCCTTAATGAAACCAAAGTATCGATGACGTCAGCGTTGCCGTCACAGTTACGAGCGGACAATCTCACACGCGGAAGATACGATCGGAAAGTCAACAAGAGCCAACTCCATATCCGGAAGGAGCTGGCGGACTCACCCTGCGCCGCCGCCCGTGGGAAGACGCTCGCCCAAACACATCACTTGCCGTACTTTACTGCGCGAGGGGACGGGGTAGAATAAAATTGATAAGAGAATAAATGAAAGAACGGTAATAGGAAAAAATGGACATCAAATTAATGGAAGACCGAACTTTGTACATGTACAGACAATCAGGAGTAAATGAGCAGTTCCCGAGATTAACACATTGTTATCTCGTGTCTACCTTTCCCCCCACCCCCGCTCCCCTCCCTCCCTCCCTCCCTCCCCCCCGTCAACAATGCCCCTCCACCCACCCCCACCTCCCTACGGCCCTTCGCACCAGCCGCCGCCCAAGACTATCTCTTCCCCAACCACTACAATATCCCCATCCAGACCAATACCACGCCTGCCATTACCTACAAGCCCACTGTCAAAAAAGTTAAGATAGATAGGCCTACTAAGGATTACGAGATCCTTAGAGCTTGCCGAAGGTCAAAGGTCAGAAGGAATTACATTTATAATGCGAGAGAGAAAACATATACGTAAATATTTGGTGATTTAGTGCCTTGGAGTGGCCGGGTCAAGGCAGAGTGGTGAGGGTGAGGAGGTAAGATTAGGGTCGTGTGAGGGTGATGAGGATAAGGCAAGATTAGGGATCTGTGAGTGGTGAGAGTGAGATCAAGATTGTTTCTATGAGGAGGAGAAAAGATGAGGTTCATTTTCGAGTGATGAAGATAAGATGGAAAAATTGGGTTTCTGTGAATGATGAGGATGAGAAGATAAGTTTAGGTTTCTATGAGGGTGAAGAGAAAATGTCCTTATCTAAACGATGTACCTAAAAAAATAATGTTAATAAAGTGATACTACTAATAAAATTCGCAATATTGGCACTATCAACAGTAGGGAAAATAGTAAGAGTAATGAGAATATCAGGAGTGGCAGAAAAGGTCCCAGTACCAATGGCGTTATTAATAGCATGCTACAATAATTCGACTGTGGCAATATTAACAACAATATTTTCTGACTCTTCCAGCACTACCAACAATACTGAGAACATAACGATAGCAATAACAAGATTAATAAAAATAGGAATGTATACATAAGCACACACACACACAGGCACACATAGACATATGTATATACACACACACACACACACACACACACACACACACACACACACACACACACACACACACACACACACACACACACACACACATATATATATATATATTATATATATATATATATATATATATATACATATATATATGCACACATAAATATACGCACATATGGATAGAGCCATATAGACATATTGACATTTGTACATAGATATATAGACACACACACACACATACACACACACATACATATATATATATACACACACACACACACACACACACACACACACCACACATATATATATATAATATATATATACACACCACACAACACACACACACACAACACACACACATATACATATATATATATATATATATATTATATATATATATATATATATACAATTTCATATATTTATATAATACACACACACACACACACGCACACGCACACACACACACACATGTGTGTGTGTGTGTGTGTGTGTGTGTGTGTGTGTGTGTGTGTGTGTGTGTGTGTGTGTGTGTGTGTGTATGCGCGCGTATATATGTCTGCATATTCAGACAAATAAACATATATGCACACATAAACCCACCCTATGGCAGAATCCCGTCATGAAACACACTCTACCTATACACATCTAAAAAAGAAAAGAGAGAGAGAAAAAAAAGTCCCAATCAGCCAAAGGAATTCCGACGCACACCCCCCCCCCCCCACCCCAACCCCTCCCCCTAGCATGCGGTCGGGCATAACCAAACACCCGATGCCCATTTCTACCTGTAAAGCGCCGTGGAAATTCTCATTCAAGCCTAAACTCCCGCCGGGCGCCGAGGTAACACAAACACTCCAACGCGGAGACACGAAGGGCAGGCACGTAGATGGACAGACAGAATAAACAATCAGACAGATACATCGCGGCCACCGTTCAAATACGAGGGATTTTCTCTTTTTTTAACCCCCGTTTTTTGTGGTCGCGTTAACGTATTTATTTTTTTTCTTTTCGTCATTTTTTTTCTAAACCTTTCACAGCGTGGGTGAAGTGGCTGCCTTTCATGTACGGGTTGAATCAGCTCCGTGTGATGTATCTGCAAAGTTGTAAAAACCGGCATTTCAAGTCATTATCATCATTTTTTTCTTCTCCATAATCATCTTCATCATCATCATCATCATCGGCACAGATGTCATCATCACGCCCATCGGTTCAGCATCGTGACCTGTAGTTTATCAGCCTCTCTTTCCGCAAGGGCGTCCGTCATTACCCAATCCTCCCCATGACCCCTTTCTTAGAACCCGAATCTTACGCAGATAGGCACGAGGCTCGCCCGACCCCTTCTCTCCTCAATACGCCATTTGTCACCACAAGCGGCCCTTTGTCACTGACCTCAGATCACAATTTTCTCTTTGTATTTCGCCGCCCTTCGTAAGCCCAAGTCGAAGACCCATCGCCGCCAGTAATAGGCCTTGGGAAAGCCTCCACAAATCCGTCTGTAGATGAAAAAAAAGTAAAAAAAAAAAAAGAAGAACCATACATTTCCCTTAGGTACTGAACCAAGACGAAAATGCGAGAACATGAATATCCAGACGTCTTTTCCTTCTCGCATCACCTTCGTTCGATACTCTGCTATGATACTGAAAGTTGAAACACTATCGCCGTAACCCGAACATTTCGTTGTGGCGAGATAGAGGACGTCCGAAGGAGATGGCCGGCGAGGACCACACCACAACATAACCACAACTTACACTCATCTTCTGTATGTGACACATGCATAATAGGCAACCTGAGTCACCCAGCTCTCGAACTCAAAATTATGCGCAAAAGCAATCGAGTCATCCGGTAGCCATCGTGACATAATATATAATGATGTCGAAACCAACCAGTGTCTTCCTTGCACGCCATAATGAACTTGTCAACATGATCGTCTCCAGGAACTAAATCAGAATATATTGTGGTCAGACTTACTAAAACTCTTGTATCGAGAATCAGTGAATTTGTAATTGTAGCCCAAATAATATGTATCAGTTACATGATTAGTAATAACTGGACACTTCAGCGTTGATATTAATCCTAGGGCAGTCTCGAGTGTTCATCCATGATTGTAGTTTTGCGCGCCCCGAACACCACTGCACAGCGCCTCTGCAATAGCCTTCGCAGCAATGCCATATATATATATTTTTTTGAAGCAATCGCCAGGTAACTCGGTATCATAGCGTCCGCAGCCTTGGCGCCCTCGCCCGCATAGGATCCTCTGTATTCCCGCCTTATTGTCGTCATAATTCCGCCCTTCTCCCCCTTGGGAGCACCGCACCTGCCCGCACCGGCGACGCCCCGCGACGCGCCTCCATAATATACTGATAACGAAACTTCTAATTTGAGGCCAAACTCCAATACCTAATTTCCCAGATGGTCCCTTGCGGCCTCGTAATGCCTCCGTTACGCCCAGCACTGCCCAGGGTGCCATTACGGACGCCCTGTGGCCTTCCTTCCTTTCTTTTTCATCCGCGTTTGGACAACAGCTGATGTCCTTTCTTCGGTCCCATTGCCCTCAGGCGGCTAAGTCGCGAAGTCGTAAACCTCAGAATCAACACGAAGGCGACGGTCAACATCATCATTGTCGGTGCCGCCGTCGTCACTGCAGCGACATACCACAACACTGTAGACGTCACCGTATCCATTAATGTCGTCGTTGCAACACCTCCGAGGCCATCAAGATCACTGACACTTCCAGTGCGCGGCTCTTTATGCAAATGCGGGAAACTTCCTTCTCCCCCATAAAGAAACGTGAAAGATGACACCAATAACAACTAATGATTCCACTCTATCGATTGAAAATTCCAGTAACAACAACTTATGATTCCACTCTATCCATTGAAAGTTCCAATAACAACAACTTATGATTCCACTCAATCCATTGAAAGTTCCAATAACAATTAATGATTCCACTCTATCCATTAAAAGTTCTACATCTACTCCCGCCAGTCATGATTATTAATGTTTCGCCTATCACTACCACGACCGCCGTTGCTGCTATTACTACTGTTAGTGAACGAGTTAGCTTATCTTGCCGGTGAATCATTGCGCTCACTTATCAGAAATACGCGCATCATCTTCACTTAACTTTATCCTCTTCACTATCACTAGCAGTGTCCTCCCTATCAGAAAAAACAGCCGTCACCAGTGGGAAATGTGAGCATTTTATTTCTCTGGTATTTCCGTTTGTGATTCACCTTCAGATATAAAAAAACTGTATGTGTGTGTGTGTGTTTATGTGTGTGTGTACGCCGTCCGACCCACAAAAGATGGCCGACCTCCCCATCTCTCACACACTTCAAGTTTTCCTTAATCAAAAGACAGCCCATTCCTCTTGCCCTTCGCATCCCCATCCCCGTCCCTTGCCCCGCGCGGCGCCCTTAATGAGTCAACCGCATGTTACGAACAAGTTCAACACCGCGCTGGTGAGTTGTGCTCCCGCATTCGGCCCCTGGTCAGAGGCCCTTGTTTTGCGCTTGCATCGGCGGGGAGGTGAGTCAGCGCCCGTGAGTCAGCCGATGGTGCCATGGCAATCACGGGCGGTGAATCAGATCGAGGGGGCAAGAAAAACCCACACAAGTTACTCATCGCTGAAATAATAACGTCACGCCAACGTCTAGTGTAAAAAAACAGCCAAATATTGGATCAGTTAAAGGTTGGGAAGACACACAAAGAGCCAAAGGGTGAATCAGCGAATGTTGAGAGGGAAGAGTAATCAGCAGAGAGCCCGTCGCGATGTGAATTGCCTTAAGCCTCGCCTCGATAATCGTCATTTCCCGATTTGATCAGACGCCCACTGTAAGCACATCCTCCCCCTCCCCCTCCCTTCCCCTCCTTTCAGTAAGTCACCCCACTCCCCTCCCTCCCTCTATGGAACGAATCAATAACGTATCGCCTGTAAAAAGCATATCCCCATAAAATTGATAGTGGAATACCCTCCAAGACAAAAGGAGGGCGCCACTTCATATTTCATCGATAATGGGGCCCCCTCCTCCCCCTCCGCCAAGCTTAACGCACAGTGTTGCCAATTTATCATGGGGCGAATAGGGGAACGGCTGCTTGCCACGGCGACATCTATAACTCTACCGAGACAACTTGCGTCTCATATTTTCTCACTAGCTTCCGTACATAATTCTTCCCTGTTTACAAAAAAGGCTCAGGACACGCACAGACAGCTCGGCAGAAGCTTAAAGAGCCCCAGGAATGTCTGCCGTTCCCTCCGCCGCCCCCTCCCTCCCCTCTCCCCCACGAAGGTGTGTGTGCCTGAACCGACTCTTCCCCAAACAAAAGGTGATTGAGATCTCTCGACGGCAGAATGATGAATCACTCTCTTGTAATCCCTGTCTCGAAACCTCTAAAAAACCTATTTCCCGGCGGAAAATTTATGTTCCTCATAGAAGCAATCTCCGATGCTTGATTACGAAGCGGAGAAAAAAGGCGGGGGGAGCTTCTCGAGTTAGGTTAAAACTTGTATTTACCTTTTTACGCCGGAGAGCATTCGGAAACCCATATACTGTATTGCTACGGTTCATTTTCTCTCGGCGCCATCGGCCACGCAGAAAATGATAGTCTATTGGCGACACAGCTTTATTTGACTCGGATTATCGGGCTCCGCAAGACCATGACCTGCCGTGCACAGCCTGCCCCATGCCACCTGCCCTGACATATACCACAACACGCCTATACCACAGTCGTATCCGGAATGAGCCGGCGCGAGCAGACCACAGCGCCGCGGCCCTCATGGCCAATGCCAGGACGACGCCACAGCTCCGCCGGCAGCAATCCGAGTGGTCGTCGACGCGTCCCGGTACAGCACACAACAAGGCCGCTCGATGAATAGTAATTAATAACAATAAAGATTCTGCCCCGTCACGGACCCGCCCACATTAGCATAAGTCAAGAAAAGCGAGCACACATCGCCTCCCTCTTGAACGGCCGGTAATTACGACCCTCACTGCTGTTTCGTGGCTCATTCATCCTCTTTACCGGGAAGTTGCTAGGCTTATAACAATCAGTCAGGGGAGGGAAAAGCATACGAGGCCTCTCGTGATAAGGAAGAGGCCAGGTGGACAGTCGGGGGCGACGGAAGGGAGCGGAGAAGCGGTACACGCGAAAAGGGAGATGTACAAAATACCTGTTTCTATAGCTACGTGCCATTAATCTGTTTAACTAAATGGTATATCATTAGATATGGTAATTTACAACCCGACTAAATTTTCCTCCCACGTGTATACAACAATGATCATATAAGTTATAGTTTCTTGAAGATACTTTACATCATAATAGGGTGAAAATATTCTCACTAGAATCATGGAACATTTTAAAATTTTATTTCACAAACTTAAATGGCGAACGCAGACACCGCATAATCATTCCGTCTTTTCCATTTTACTTTAGCCCTTTTCGGAGTTACTCCACCAGACAAAGGGAAGGTGGACTGCGCAGTAGAGACTTATCAGACTGTATTATGAGATATAACACAACCAATCCATTTGTGGCCACGGGTAGGGTTTTCGCAACGTCGAAGGGGAGGGAGGAGGGCTGTGATCCCTCATTCTTGCACGCAGGAGGAATCCCTAAAACAAAATTTCCTCTTTCAAAAAAACCCTGCCAAAAGAATCAGAAATAAGCGAATAAACGAAGAAATGATTCCCAAGAAAGGAATCATTGCAATACGGCAAGGATTACGCGGCGGGGACAGACCCGGGCAAGCTAGCACAGAGTTCGAGAGAGGGACGTTGGAAGGGGCATGGAAGGGGCACGGGAGAGCAGCCTAAGGAGGAGGAGTCACCACGCTTGTCGCCTCACGCTGCGCCCTCCTCGGCCCAGACAGCGTCTCCGGCGAGCGCTCCAGACCGCCCGGCTGTCACATCCTTTGCAACTCAAAGCGCGCCGACGCTTACCGCCTCGGCTGAGAGTGAGTCACGCCAAGCATCCCGCCGTCTGCTTGTGCGTCTGACTTCCCGGCTGCTGTTGACTTACTCGCATAATCAGATTTCTAGATATGCATAATAGACACTTTACTGTAATGGATAGTGTAATCATTTAGCCATTTCCCAAAAATAAGCTGAAAGACGCTACACAAACATGATACTGATAATAAATTTGAATCAAATCCCGTCGCCTCCCCGAGAACATCGTAAACCAACCAACAAATCGGAAAAAAATGAGATAAAATCTATTCAAATTACCTCACTCCATTCATCACTCGCTTACACCCCCTACACTCGCTTAATGTGTTGCACATCAAATCAACACTACACCTCCACACCCGCCCGCGCCTACACGCACGCACACCACAGTCCCCCCATAAATCACCCCCATTACTCCCGCTTAGACGGACCCCTCACTCCTGGCCCCTCGCAGCGCCATTATCCGCACCCCATCCACTGCTATTCGCACGCATTCCCTCGCACTCTGTCTGACGCGGAAATCGCACAATGTTGACTTTTTTTGCGTGAGTTTCCATCGCGCGAACCCCTGTTCTCCCCCTCTCCTTTTCTCCATTAATTCCACGCTGAACTTGCAACGTGTCGTAACAAATACGCCTGATTCTTTTTTATTGCAAGGAAAAGTTAGGTAAAAACAAATCTTATCCTTATTTGTGTCGGTATATTCATCAACATTTTTCGCATTATCATAATTGCACAGCTCTCAAGGCCCATCCGCGTTTCTCCCGACCATCCGACAACTTTTACCGACCCGTCTCCATACAAGCCCTCCATCGCCACTCGCTTTCCATCTATATCTTTTACAGCTTAATACCCGCCCTTCACCCCCTACCTCCCCTCAAACCTCTCCCCACCTCTCCATCCCATCCCACCCCTCCACCCTTTCCGACTCTCCCACCTTCCATCCCATCCCACCCTCCCACCTCCTCCACCTCTTCCATCCTCTCTCACCTCCTCACCCACAACCGGAGATGAAACACGCCGCTGCGGGTGTAAAGTCCTCCAAATCACTCATGCTAACACGATAAAGCCGGAGGTCGCGTTATTGACGGCCTGGCCCACGTGCTCTCCTCCAGCGGGACGTGTTATATGCGACGTGGGGCGGGATCTTTATGTTAACGAAGCCAAGTAGGGGAAGGGGGCGACAAGAATGGGGGATGGGTGTGGAATGAAGTGAGGAGGAGGGGGAGGGGGCGACAAGAAAGGGGGGGGGAGAATAGGTGAGGAATGAAGAGAGGGGAGGGGAGGAGGGCGACAAGAATGGGGGATGGGTGCGAAATGAAGAGAGGGGGAGGGGAGGGGCGACAAGATAGGGGGGATTGGGTGAGGAATGAAGAGAGAGGGGAGGAGGGGAGAGCAAAGAAGGATGGTGGGATAGGGCAGAGATGAGAGGGAGGGTAGGAGATAGATCAAAGGGGGTAAGGGAGAGAAGAGAGGTAGATGGAAAGGGAGGGTAGTAAAAGAGAGAGGTAGGGGAGGAGGACAGAAGAAAGGAAACGGGTAAAAGAGGCTAGAAGAGGGTAGAGGAAAGGGGCAGGAGAAAGGGAGCCCAAAGGAAAGGGAGGGCAAAAATAGGAAAGGAAAGGAGAACAAGTGAGGAGAAGAGCAAAGTTTAAATACTAGGAGGGCAAAGAAAGGGAAGATAGAGGGAAAGCGAGGGAGGAGATAGGGCAAAAGTAGGGGAAAAACGAGAGAAGCAAGGGGAGGGTAGGGGAGTGGTAAGTCGGAGGGGAGGGGGGAGGGAGGGAGGGAAGAGGAGGGTGAATTCAGACACAAATTATCCTGAAAGGCTCGGCTCGCTGGGTGCCTTGGGCGAGGGGGCGAGGGGGCGGTGGGGAGGGGGAGGCTTCAGCTGGAGAGGGGGCAGACTCTAGCTTTATTGACAGACGTTTACAACTCATGTCTAAATTAAACCTGGCGCTGCTGCTTGCTTCATGTAAATCATCAAACAAACAAACATGTCACTTTGCATAACCACTCTTTACCTCACCTGCTTACAAAGATGCAAGTTACACTGAGGTGGCAATGAAGAACACACAGAAAAGATTTTTTTTTTTAGTATTATCATATTGACAATAAATACAATTGAGTGATGGAGATAGACAGACAGATAGATTGAATGGCGAGAATGCACATAAAAATGCGCATGACACACCGCACCCCCACCATATTCCAACCCAAATAAACACAACCGAAAGGGCCGCGTCAGGTCAGTCATGCGAAGTTTTCCGTGGAATTCTCGGTGACCAAGTCCCGTGGGGGAGAGGGGGGGCGATGGGGGAGGGGCTCTCAGTAGGGGCCCTCGTTACGTCCTTCACCCCCCCCCTCCTGCCCATCCGCCCCCTGTCCCTCTCTCATTGTCCGCAAACCCCTTCTTACTCTCCGGCCATTGTGAATATCACAGACCCAACACACTCTCTTGGAGATTTGTGACTTATGCTCTTCCAGGATGACCTCACCGGCTGACCTTTGAATTTATGGCTATCTCTTGTTAAACCGAACGTATTTCTAATCTACGTTCTTGCTCTCCAATCCTTGGGCTTGAATAATTTCAAATCTTACTGGTCGGTCTATTCTCTTCTACCATTTTTCGAAAATATACAATTACTTTTCTTCGGAAATGAACCAAAACATGATTTCTCTTCCAATTATTTCCTCCGTTTGCCGACCTTTCCATCTACAGGAAAGGCCTCCCTGACCTTTCTTTTCCGCAGTCTCCTTGCATATCGGCCGGTCACTCTGCTTCCCTGACCTTTTCCACTTAAAAGATGTATCTATTTTCCCCTTAAACTACCGCTCGGTACTCGAACTGAGCGCATGAAGATATCTCCTCTTTTATGTTTCAGTTTTTATAGCATTTCGATCTCTGCATTTTTCGTTTGGTAAATATCCAATTAATATATCGTTTCCCTCCGTCGTTCCAGTCAGGTCAGCGCGTAAAGACAACTGTATTATTTCAGCGTCTCTTCATCCCGCGCTGCCTTTGTGAGGGCGTCCTCCCTCGGGCGAGGCCTCCGCTCATCTCGTTACGCAGCCACTCTACAACTGTCCATTTAATCAGAACCGTATCCTTTTACCGCCGCTCTTGCCTCACGACCTCTCCCCTCCCGTTCCTGGAAAGGTCGCGCTTTAAGTAAGGTCAGCTTTCCATCTTCGCCATTAATGAACTCCGCCCACAGGATCCCGCCTCCACCCTCGGCCGCCTCCCATGACTGACAGACGCACGTCACCCGACCGTCGGCCTGTCAGAGTTAATGACCGTTTCCTCGTCGAGTAGAACGGGGTAAGGCGCATCTCATAATGCTAGCCGACTAATTACCGGACGCCCTTTTTTCTCCCTACGGCCAGGGAGGCTGACTCCGGCCTCCTCTAATCCTACTTGGCTCGCTCACTTCATTAGGATGCTTTTCGTCACGGCTCCGGCTTCTCCTCGCGCGTCTTTTGTTCGCTGTGTTCGGTCGGGTTAACTTTGCTTTTTACTTCACCAAAACTTGATGTTCCTGTCATATATCTCATCACTGAATGCTTATAATGTATGGAAATCCGCTTTCGATGGGAATTTATTGGAGATAAAGGTCCTGTGGTAAGATTAATTACAATTACAATAATCACAATTATCATGAACGCTTTATTTCATTTATCCCGAGTGTTTAGATTCGGCGGAAGACGCAACCGTCCGTACAATAGAAGCCCATATAAAAATCAATATACCGCCACAGTTCGTCTTAATTCTATCCCTGATCTCGACTCCCGTGTACACATGTCATTGGAACAGTCACTGCGCTTCGGTGTTTGAATGTGAAGTTGTGAATTCATTAATCAACATCTGATCGACAACAACAAACATTTCCACAGCTCATTAGTCGGCGCCAACTTGGAATAAGTGGAAGTCGTCATCTTTCAATCTCCTGCAACGACGGCCCTGCAGAGTGCCACTTGCACAGCTCAAACGGTCAGCTAATTGTCAGATAACCTAGATGTGAGCGCCCGCGCGCGCGCGTGTGTGTCGGGGCGGGTGCTTTTGCCTGCTAGTCCGTGGAGTGCCAGGTTAATTAACGGCGTCTGGAGTTACCGTGCCAATTTCATGGTGTCAGCTCCATAGTGATGTTGCTTTCGCGTTCCGTTTGTGATGTCTATTACGGGATCATGACTATCGCGCTACATGCTTATTGCGTTAGACTAATCTGGAATCCGAATGGCAGTGATAATGTATCAGTTCCAAATTAGTGTCAATATGCAGGTGTCTGGATCGATGCACGCCCTACAGGCCCAGCGCCAGGCTTTTGGCACCTAAACAGCAGTTCCATTTAAGTGGCAGGCGGCCAGGATGACGAAGCATTGACAATATCAAGGCTGGATCAAACAGATGGAGATGTTGTGGACATGGGCGTAGACTGCGGTTGTGGGCGAGGCTGCATGAATGGGCGGGGTTGCGGGACAGGTCTAACTGCTGGGACCGCGGGTGGGATCCGCCGATGGGACGGACCATAAGCAGGTCGCTGGCCGAGGCCGAGGGTGACACAGCAAGGAGAACGTCTTGGGACTTCGTAGGTGGGCGTCTGGCGCTCTCGAGGTGGGCCTTCTCTGGGTAGCAGCCTCTCGCCACCGCCTTCTCGCCGTCTCTCGCTTTAGCTCGATCTCTCTTTCTCTCGCTATCTTTCTCTGAATTCCTTTCGTCTTTTGGACTTGCCCTCCCTCTCTCTCTTTCTCCCTTTCTTCACCTTCAAAGCCTCAAAAAGTCACAAACTTTAAGTCCACCGAATACTGGTTTCCTTATGATCTCTAAGTTCTGTGAAGCTGAAATAACTCCCTTGAGGTGGAGGAAAAGGAGGACGGGGTTGTCCTCTTTTGCACCTCCTCCTCCTCCTCCACCTCCTCTTTCTCCTCCATCAGCTCCTCTTCCTTTTCCTTCTCAAATTCTTCGTTTTCTTGTTCTTTTTCTTCCTCTTTCTGTCATCCCTTTTCCTCCTTCTCCCTTTTCCTTCTCTCAATCGCTCACATCCTCCTCCAACCTCCTCTTATTATCCTTCTTCTCTTCTTCTTCTTCCACCTCCTCTCACTCCTCTTCCTGCTCTTCCTCGTCTCCCGTACCCTCCCTTCAAACTCCTTCCTCCGAATCTCAGTTCCTTTGCCCCTTCAGGTCCCAAAGCGAAGTCCTTTTGCATTCAAATTCCCTTTGCCGACGCCCGTCCTCCAGGATTCATTTGATCGGCCAAGAGTTATGATGAAATCCCGGGAGACGAAGACGGTGAATAAAACGGGAGATCAAACTGCCTGGATGACGCGGCCTATTCTTGGGCTGTGGGAATCTAACAGTACTTTCCGTCTCGGCTTTATTAACATCATCACTCTTCCAGTAACTATTATCAGCCTGTTTGTCTTCATATTATGGTCTTATTATTATCATTATTGTCGTTATCGTCATCATTACTTTAAGCATCATCACCCGTATCATTATCGCTATGGCAATTTTCACAATATTGGTAATATCATTATCATTACCATCAGCATTACTCTTGTATACATTTCCATTTTTATCACAAACACTTATTTCTTTTCCTACTGCTACTTCTAAAACTACTACTACTACTACTACTATTATTATTACTATACTACTGCTACTACATTACCATTTTTTTCACATAGAGATGTATTTTTCGTCTTTGCGCCATAATACCATAAGCTACAAAGTAATATACTTATCTACACAGGAAAACTTCATTTTGTAAATTGGGTTAGGAGTCAAAATTCGTAAAAAAAAATGTTTGCTTGTTTCGTCCTTTTCATTTAATATTATTGGTTTTAAATTCTTAACTTCAAAAGAAAACGAATCTATAAGTATTTTTCATTTACCGGGGCGGGGGGGGGGTTACAACTGCATATACGAGTCTTCAAAGCATTTCCCTCCACTTCAGTATAGGGGCTGGCGTGATGGAAACCACTGGCTCCTTTAAAACTGAGATTTTCTTGCCGCAACACACTGTACTAAGAAATCCTTTGGGAGCGATCTTCTAAACATTAAGAAATCATTAAATCACAGTCAAAGGAAAAGAAAAGAAAAAAACTTCTTCAGTCGACCTCATTTTCTCACGATAACGAGCGAAGGCGTTGACACTCAGACACATAGACAGACACACACACACACACACACACACACACACACACACACACACACACACATACACTCCACACGCACACACACCCACGCACACACACAGTATACTCCACCACCCACATAGTACACACCCACCCACCCACACACACACATAGTCCACACCCACCCACCCATCTACCCATACACACACAAACGCACAAAAAAACAAACAACACACACAAAAAAAGCCCAGACCTAGACAGTCCGATCGGGGCGAGAAATCCATCGCCAGACGACAGCTGTTGGTCGCACCTTACAATAATAATTCCGGCTGTCAAGTGACCCCGCCCTTAGACACCTCCTTAGAGGCGGCGGGAATCCATAAATCTGAGGGAAAAAAATATTCTCGGACGACGCCACCAGATGAAGCCCCGAGAATAAACAGCGGCGGGGAAGGGTGTTGGGAGGGGAGGGGAGGATGGGGAGGATGAGGAGAGGAGGTGGTAGGGGAGGATGGGAGAGGGAGGTGGTAGGGGAGAGGGGGAGGGGTGGTGAGGATGGGGAGAGGGAGAGGAGAGGGGTAGGGTGATGTATGGGAGGATGGGAGAGGGGAGAGGGGTGGGGAGAATGGGGGAGAGGGAGAGGGTGAGGAGAGCGATGGGTGTATGGGGAAGATGGGGAGGGAGAGGGATGGGGAGGAGAAAGGGGGATGAACTAGGAGAAGGAGAAGGAGGAGAATGGGAGGGAGAAGAAGAAAGGAGGGATGCTGCTGCTAGGATGACTGCATGATATAGTATGAAAAAAATGGACGAGGTAAAGTAAGAGAAAAAAATCTAGAAAGAGGGATGAGAAAGTGGAGAAGAATGGGAACAAAGAAGAAGGACGAGTAAGTGAAGAAGACAAAGAGGAGCAGGAGGAGGAAGAGATGGAGAAGCAGGGAGGAAGGGGAAGTAAAGAAGAGAAATGGAAGCAGAAGGAAGAGGAGATAAAGAACAGAAATGGAAGCAGGAGGAGGAAGGGGGCCAGCGATTGGCGCCGCTTTGTCCCTCGGCCGCTGCAATAATCTCCTTAAAGATCCCGAATAATATCGGTCGGAAGGAGGAGGCGACATCCCGTGACGTCATGGGGTTCCTCTCGAGAAGTTCCTGGAAGTCAGCTGGGGTCTTTAGGGTCCGACGCCACGCCCGCACGCCCGCACGCCCGCCGGGTCACTGTTAGTTTTCTGTGCCGAAGGGTGGAGTGCTTATTTGTGCGTAGTTTCTCTCTCTCTCTCTCTCTCTTCTCTTTCTCTTTCTCTTTCTCTTTTCTCTTTCTTTCTCTCTCTCTCTCTCTCTCTCTCTCTCTTCTCTCTCTCTCTCTCTCTCTCTCTCTCTCTCTCTCTCTCTCTCTCTCTCTCTCTCTCTCTCTCCTTCCCTCTCTCCCTCTCCCTCTCTCCCTCTCCCTCTCTCCCTCCCTTTCCCCCTTCCCCCTCTCCTTCTCAACCTCGTTAAATACACTACAACAGAGAAAAGGACACTTAAAGACGAGACCTATAAGCACAGCGACATCTTCACTATAACGAATATATCGATGACATCCAACACAAGCACACTTCCGCGACCACAGTCCAGTGCACAGCAAAGGACACAGATGCAGGAAACACAGACCGACAAACAAGGCAACCGACGACCCCGACATAAACCTTTATCCCTTCACATCCGAGCCGCATATCTCCCACGTCGCATAACAATACCACATCACGCATCCTCCCTTTTTTTTTGACCAATTACGGAGATCGAAGTCACGGGACGCCGATGTCAAACCCTCCGTCCGCGCAGCAGTCGCCGGCTTTTATCTCCTGACGTCTGTAAGCATAATAATTTTTTTTCTTCCTCTTGTCATCTTTATCTATCTGTTCACCTTCTTTTTAGTCCCGCCATGTAAGGCTAAGGACGGAGCCTTTACAGCTTATCAACGGGATAACTCTGTTTAACGTGTGAGCCTCTCCCGCCGGTGCAAAAGGGTCGTTATGCCCTAATTTGACCCGGGAAAATCACCCTCGCAGGCCTTGGAGGAGGAGGAGATAGGAGAAGGGGAAGGGGTAGAGAAGGAGAAGAAAGAGATAGGGGAAAGGGAAGGGGTAGAGAAGGAGAAGGAGGAGGTGACAGGGGAAGGGGAAGGGGTAGAGAAGGACAAGGAGAAGAAAGAGATAGGGAAAGGGAAGGGTAGAGAAGGAGAAGGAGGAGGAGACAGGGGAAGGGGAAGGGGTAGAGAACGACAAGGAGAAGAAAGAGATAGGGGAAAGGGAAAGGGTAGAGAAGGAGAAGGAGGAGGAGACAGGGGAAGGGGTAGAGAAGGAGAAGGAAAAGAAAGAGATAGGGGAAAGGGAAGGGGTAGAGAAGGCGAAAAGGTGAAGGAAATGGAGAAGGAGGAGGAGATAGGGGAAGAGGAAGGAGTAGAGAAGGAGAAGGGGAAGGAGAAAGATGAGGAGATAGGGGAAGGGGTAGAAAATGTGAAGGGGATGGAGAAGGAGGAGGAGATAGGGGAAGGGGTAGAGAATGAGAAGGGGAAGGAGAATGAGGAGGAGAAAGGGGAAGGGGAAGGAGTAGAGAAGGAGAAGGGGAAGGGAGATATAGGGGAAGGAAGGTGCAGAAGGAAAAGGAGGAGGTCGAAGAAGGGAATGAAAAGTAGAAAGGAAAGGGTAGAGAAGAAGAAGGCAAAGGAGGAGGAGAAGGAGAAAGAAAAGCTAAGGGAAGGGGAAGGGAAGAGGAAGGGGAAAGAGAAGAAAATGAAGGGGAAGGGAAAAGGGAAGGCGTAAGGGAAGGGGGAAGTGAAGGGAAGGAGGGGTGGAGGGCGAAGGGTATGGGGAAGGTGAGGAAGGGGGTTAAGGCAGGGGAGGCGGCCACATCCCGCCATCGCCATTACCACCTTCTTAACGTCCGCCGCTGTTTATTGCTACTTTCCTACTGACACATGACGGCCAATGCGCATAAATCTCTCTCTGTCTCTCCCCCCTCCCTCCCTCCCTCTCTCTCTTTCTCTTTCTATCTCTTCTCTCTCTGTCTCTCCCTCCCTCCCTCTCTTCTCTCTCTTTCTCTCTCTCACTCTTTCCATATGCTTATGCGTATACGTATACGTATCCATATGGTTATGTGCATACGAATGCGTATGTATGGGTGAGTGCGAGTGTGCGTGTGCATGCGCGTGCGCGTTCTTTCGTTCCCCTGCCTTATC
>NW_020869806.1:732593-745093 GCF_003789085.1 Penaeus vannamei | reverse complement strand
AGGAGGGGAGAAGGAGGAGGAGGAGGAGAAGGGGGAGGAAGAGGAGGAGGAGGAGGAAGGAGGAGGAGGAGAAGGGGTGGATGGAGAGGAGGAGGAGGAGGTGGGGAAGGAGGAGAGGAGGAGGGGAGGAGGGGGAGGAGGGAGTAGAGGGGTTCTAACAGCTTTGCGTATCTGTGATTGGTTGGTTGATGTGTATCTATGGGTTTGTCCTAGTATTTGTTTTGTGTCTGTTTCACGTCTGTCCCCTTGTCTGTCTCTCTTACATTCGTCCCTCCCACTCTCCCTATCACTACCTTTATCCTCTTCCTCTCCTTCCCCCATCATGCCCCTCCCCCACCAAAAAAAAAAAAAAAAAGAAAAAAAAAAGAAGAAGAAAGAAGAAAAAAAAAGTGTGACATGTCCCTTTTTTTCTTCCTTTCTTTTTGAGAACAGCAGACACGGCATCCCCCGACTCTCCCCCAGTCCTCTCCCACGCTAACCGCTGTCAGCTCCTCATATCACTTTAGCGTAATTTCCCTCGAATATCACGCCATTTGTCTGCGTCTGCGCGTCCCCCCCTTCGAGTCTGTCTCTGCGTTTCCCATATCACGTGTAATCTTCTGTCTTCCCTGTTACTGCCAGCTTCCTTCGGGTCTTTTCACTTGTCCTTGTCTCCTTGTGAAAGGGTGGCGCGATTCCTTGGCCCTGTTTATTCCTTATTCGTTTTCATTCTCCTTTTCTCATCCCTATTTTTTAATATTTTTGTTTGTTTGTTTATTTATTTCTTTTTCAGTTCTGTTTATTCAGATCAACTCTCGTGATATCTACACGTCTATCTATCTGTTCTTTTTTCTTTTTCAATTATAATCATATCTCATTGTTTCTTATTTCAGCAATTCGTCATTTTCTCTTTTTCTCATGACTTCACAGCTTATCATGTTCTATTGTTGCCGTTTTTTTAAGCATGCAATTTGTCCCTTTGCCATTCCCTCGCGGTCCCTCCCCCGCGCCCGTCCTACGTGTGTTTCTCCTCTTCCCATTCCCTCATTACGAGCCCCACGCTCCCTAGCCCCTACACACCATCAGTAAAATCCCCTTTATTTCCACTGCACCCCCCCCCCTTCCCCGCTCCCCTCCCAATTGAATCTCCTCATCAAAGCCTCACAATTCTTTTTACTTCCCCCCCCCTCCCCCTCTACCCAGTCGCCTACTCGACCTCCCTCTCTTTAGGAATCCCCCCCCTACATCAGTGTCTTCGGAATCCTATAACGAGTCCTATTTTTCCCTATCAGAGCTCCCTCATTAACCCTCCCATTTCCTTAAATCCATCCTCTCAGCCACCCCTATCCTCATAGCCATTCTCATCCTCATCCCACATTCTCCAACTCATCCTCTGACTCATCCTTTCTATCCGTAAACCCATCCTCTCTCATCTCCCCATCTCCAATCTATGCTCCCATCCTCCCATCCTTCCAAGCCCATCCTCATGCTCATCCCTCATCCACAAACTCATCTTCTCACTCATCCCCCATCCTTGAACACATCCTCATGCTCATCCTTCATCCCCAAACTCATCTTCTCACTCATCCCCCATCCCTAAACACATCCTCATACTCATCTCTCATCCTTAAACACATCCTCATACTCATCCCCAAACTCATCTTCTCACTCATCCCCATCCTTGAACACATCCTCATGCTCATCCTTCATCCCTAAACTCATCTTTTCACTCATCCCCCATCTCTAAACACATCCTCTACTCATCCCCCATCCCTAAACACATCCTCATACTCATCCTCATCCTTAAACACATCCTCATACTTATCCCCAAACTCATCTTCTCACTCATCCCCCTTCAATCCCTCATCTCTCAAAACACATCCTCATACTCATCTCTCATCCTTAAACACATCCTCATCTCATCTCCATCCTAAACACATCCTCATACTCATCTTCTCACTCATCCCCCAACCTTCAACACATCCTCATACTCATCTCTCATCCTTAAACACATCCTCATACTCATCCCCCATCCTTGAACACATCCTCATATTCATCTTCTCACTCATCCCCAATCCTTCAACACATCCTCATACTCATCCCCATCCCTAAACACATCCTCATGCCCAAGCTCATCCTCATCCTCATCCCCACCCCAACCTATCCTCCTACCCTCTTACCCTCTCCCTCCACCCCTCCCCCCCCTAACCCCGCCCTCGTACCCTCCCTCCAACCCTAACCCCGCCCCCCCAACCCCAACCCCCGCCCACCCAACCCCAACCCCCGCCCACCCCAACCCCAACCCCCGCCCACCCCAACCCCAACCCCACCAACCCCAACCCCCTGGCTGCCTGCACGTCGGCGCCCCACCCCCTCCCTCCCTCCCCCCCTCCGCCGTAACTCAGGGCAGGTCAGGGCCATTTCCCCTGAACGCGACGGGCCCGATGCCTTTCGCGGCGGAATTCGGGGCCTCGCGGTTAAGATGTCTTTGGGCCGACCTGGGCTGAGTGAGTGAGTGAGTGAGTGAGTGAGTGAGTGAGAGTGAGTGAGTGAGTGAGTGAAGTGAGTGAGTGAGTGAGTGAGTGAGTGAGTGAGCGAATGTGAGTGAGTGTGAATTGAGTGAGTGTGAGTGAATGAGTGAGTGAGTGTGAGAGTGAGGAGTGTGTGTTGCGAGGACTAGTGTGTTGGGTGTGTGTGTAAGGGTGAGTTGTAAGTGAATTAGTGGGTGAGTGTGAGTACTGGTGTTGAGCAGAATGAGTAATGTGTTGGGGGTGAGTGCGTAAGGGCGAGTGTGAGTGAGGAATGTGTGAGTGTGAATGAGTGAGTGATTGAGTGTTTGAGTGGGTGAGTGAGTGTTGAGTGAGTAAGTGAGTGAGTGAGAGTAAGTGAGTAAGTGAGAGTGAGTGAATGAGTGAGACGGAGTGAATGAGTGAGAGGAGTGAATGAGTGAGTGACTGAGTGAGAGTGAGTGAATGACTGAGGGTGAGTGAGTTAGTAAGTGTGCGAGCAGGAGAGTGAATAATGTGCGCGAATGAATAGGTGTGTGAACGCGTGTATGTGAGTGTGCGTGAGTGAGTAAATATACATGCGTTTATCGGAGTGTGAGTGAGTGAGGATACACAAGTGTGAATGAGTAACTGCAAGCTTATACGCGAGCGTGTCCGACTGTGCCTGCGTGCGAATGCTTGTGCACGAATGCCAACACGTGCGTGCTGGGTGCCCATGACCAATAAAGATTAAAAGAAAATAAAAAATAAAAAAAACGCGGAAAAGGGTCATGGACGACTTCTAAAATAACAAAAACATTTCCTCTTTGGGTTTGGACAATTCACTTAAGTCAATATCAGAAGAAAAAAATCGCGCAAAAAAGTGGACGCGGATGAGAACCCTATGTGTGTATGCAGATAGGTGTGTGCGGGTCTTTTGTACGCGTGTGGCTGTGCAAATACCATGTACTACACGTCTGGGCGCGCGCGAGTGTGTGTGTGTGTGTGTGTGTGTGTGTGTGTGTGTGTGTGTGTGTGTGTGTGTGTGTGTGTGTGTGTGTGTGTGTGTGTGTGTGTGTGTGTGTGTGTGTGTGTGTGTAAGCGTACGTGTGTCCATGTGTGTGCGCGCGCGTACATAGGCCTAACACATTGCACATGCACATGTATGTACATACTTCTCACCGTACAATATCACCACGATAGTTCCTCGCCGTGCAACCAGCTTACCTGAAAAAGACAGAGAAAAACATTATTTACGCGAACAGAAGGTTGTGTTTAGATGTCACAGAGAATAAACCAAACGAACTCCTATAAACACACAGGTTACTAGGAAATACCCTTTCGCAGAAATTCACAAAAGAGAAGGAGAAGAAAAAGAAGAAATATTTACGATATAAACAGCGAACACCGACTCCACAGCGAGCCGGACGAGGCAGCCCACCGGCGGGCGACTCGATCCCACCCACGAGAAGCGCAGCGCCCGAGAATGCTCCTCAGCCGCAGCGTCCGTGCAGCGAGCGAGCCTTATCGACAGCAGAAGTACCGCGCCGACCCAAAGGACGCTTTGAGGGGCTCGGGACTTCGGTGGGATAATGGTGGCAAACCAGTTCCTTGCGAGGCGCTCACTGTCAAATCATACTCCATTAAGACGAGGGATGCTGTCCCCCGCCCGATCTGGGAGGCGATCTGCGCTATTTTTATGCCGCGGAGAGGCGTCTATCGCTCGCCTTATCTCCGAGATCTGGCCAATGATGGGCGCTCACACCTGGGCCGGTGTGCCTGCCTGCCTGACTCCCTCTCTCTATTTCTTTCTCTTTCTCTTTTTTCATATCTTTCTCTCTCTCTCTCTCTCTCTCTCTCTCTCTCTCTCTCTCTCTTCTCTCTCTCTCTATATATATATATATATATATATATATATATATATAGTATCTCTATCTATCTCTCTATCTATATATATATTTATATATTGTACCTGTACAATACAGAATAAGCTTTACGTACATACATGTATTTCCGCAAGCTAGTCAATCCGTTAGCCAGGTAATTAGCCAATCAGCAAATCACTTTGTTCCTGTGAGCCTGTTCACTCGGCGGCGAATGTGCTGCCCTGCTACTAAAGTCCCCGCTCACGCCTCGCTGAATCTGCCTGCGTTAGAGTAATCAAGAAGCGGTTCGGTAAAACTGCAGAATGGTTTATGATCCCGAATATATGTATGGGAATGCCAACCTAAAGGACACGACCGGAAGATGCTGTAGTAACTACATTTCCGCGATATGAATATTGCAAAGAAAAGCTATCACTCCAAATCATTAGCAAAAGCGTTATTTCAGTCAATTTTCCATATTTCAAGCGGGTAAGTATTTTCATTTGGGGGGGGGGATGTGCCTATGTGCGTTTAAGCGTCTGCGTGTGGATGTATGTATGAGTGTGTGTGTCTGTATATATGTGTATGTATTTATGCGTTCGTGTGCGTGTGCGTCGCGCCTCATACAAAACCATACACAACAGGTATCAGTCGCAGGCCCGTCCGTTCCCCGCGAAGGTGAAGCGCCGCCGACGATTGTTTGGTGTCACGTTACGACCACAGGCACGGCAGGGTAGGGCTGCGGCCGAGGCGGCGGCAGAGGCGGAGGAGGCCGCGCTCAGCTGGAGAAAGGAGGAGCAGGACACAAGGGGAAGGGAGAAGGGGGAGGAGCGAGTGGAGGTGAGGGTGAAGGGGAAGGGGAAGGCGCGAGGGGGAAGGTGGTGGGGAAAGGGGCAGGAAAAGCCCTTGGGGGAAGGGAGATGGAAAGGCTGGGGGGGGGGGGGCAGAAGGGCACAAAGGGGAAGAAGAAGAGAAAGGGCGTGATTTTAATATAAAAAGGCTGAGTGAGGAAAGGAAGTAATAATAAAGATGAGAAAGCAGAAAATAAAATGAGAATGAGAAGCATCGCGAATGCAGATGAAGATGAAAAGAGTGAATGAAGAGGAGGGAAATCTCTAACGGCGAAAATTCCAATTATAATCATTCACAGCACCATTCCTTTTAACTACAACCCAGAAAACGCAATACTTACAAAACATTTACAACAGCATGGCGACTGAAGTCGTTAAAAATCAACCAATAAATAAACGGATAGATAAAGAATAAAACCCCGGGCATCGGTTCTGCGCCAGCAATGCTTGCACGACTCTCGCCTCGCGACGCCGAGCAAAGAATCCGGGGCCGACCCTGAGCCGAGTCCTCGTCCCTCGCTGCCTGAGCGTCGCATTAAGACGAGAAAAGGGATCCTTAACAGCATTCAGAATTGCTCTATAAAGGACCTAACGACCCTCGCGGCCACCGGAGCGCCGGGGATCCCTGACGGAGGTTTGGGGGTTATCTTCCGAGGGCGAGGCGCGGAGGCGTGGGAACCCAGGACGCGGCGGCCGATCCACACGCGTCACAAAGCCACTCCTTCGCCACTTGGGCGTCCGGCCCCGCGCGCGCCCTCATCAGCTCGGATCTTTATTCCCTTTCTGTACACCTGCCGTCGCGCCGGAGGGAAATCTCGAGCAAATCTTTGACGCAGTTAATTAAGAGCGACATCCTCCGAGGGGAGACGGCCTGACGTTTACTGTCGCCGCAGGAAGCCCCGTAGGACTCGCGCGCGGCTTCAACGTCATTAATTAGCCTCGACCCTCGCGCGCCGTCCTCACGCTGTGCTGGAGAGACTGCTCGCTCTTGTCCTACGAAACACATTCCGAGAAGTTCAGATTATATAAACAAAGCGAATGCGGGATGAAACGGGCGAGGAGGATGCAAATCGATAGGGTATAGCGAGGAAAAAACGCAAAAGAGTAAATACGTCATACGAATCTACCACAGACAATACGGGAGGAATACGACCCGGCCCAAGCCCTCCTGCCCAAATACCCAGAATCGTAAAGCAATCGCCGGGCGATCAGAGAAAACCGGTCGGCAAAAGACCCGAGCGCGGAGGAAGCGGCGCCGATGCGAGGCAGCGACGCAAGCCATCCGATACACTGGTCTTGATCTTGATAAGGAAAATTATAGGTCCACCATCTGTCCCCGCGGCCGCAGACACGTGACTCCGTGGCGGCCGCGTGGAGGAAAAGCTGCTGGAATGCTGCTTGGAAGGCTGCGCGCCGAGTCACTGGAGACGCGTCCAAACGGGAGGAATAAAAGAAAAGATAATACCGGTCGGGGAAAAAATAAAACGAAAATGAAACAAAATAAAAGCCAAACGAAGATTAAAAAGAAAGAAAATATACACAGGATGAAGAAAGTGAAGAAGATAAAAGAGGAATACATATAGAGAACGTACAACAAAAATGCTAAGAGGCTTTTCAGCGTCTCGTAACCACCCTCCCCCCCTTACCTTCCGGTTGAGTCACGAGGGAGAAGAAGAAAAAGGGGAAGAAGACCTAAAGAAGACATGAGAGAGAAAAAGGAACGTCCACAAAGAGGACGTTTAGAAAAAATAGACTAAAACATTTCTCCACATCTCTCACGACCCCCACCCCCCACGCCCACCCCCCGTAGAAGGAACACGCTTCAGAGAGACTCCTGCGAAAGACTCGGTGAACTAATCAAGATGCAAAAAAGCGTAATTCTAAAACCTCGCCATAACAACTGTATTTTTTGAGAGAGAGAGAAGGGGGGGGAGGGGCGTCGTCAACTAAACTGTCACTTTCACTTACCACTTTTCTTTGTGGAATTTGTACTCGGACTATTCCAATTATAAACAGACGCGCGGAAACATCTTTTGAGTTATTTTTATTATTTTTTTATTTACATGTGACCATTGCTGTGATGCTAAGATTTCAGTCTATATGACTCGCAGGACATTTTATATTTCCTTACCGCACCGAAGTACAGTGAAAGAAAAACAGTAATAGCGCAAGACATATGATTAAATAAAAGTCCACCACAAAGTATATCCACAAAGAGAAACAAACAAACAAACCAAAAAATACCGCCCATCCCTCATATGACTTCCCACTCTAAAAGCAAAGCAGATTTTCTCGAAACTACAGTAGAAAAAAATCCTCTTTTTCCCGCCCGAGTGAGCTATCGTAGACCCAGAAATACCAATTTTCCTGTCGGCACTTTTGGAAGTTAGTCTCACATCCCCTGATGTAAAAAAATGAATCATTTTTCGACGGTGCAATCCCCGTTGTGTTTTCCACCGGGTTGGAGTCAGAAAATGTTATCACTGACGTACAGTCTTGCGCTATTTTCACCCTGGCTGTAACGGGTCGCGCCTGGCGGTTCCTCTGTAAATAATCGCTCTCCGTTATTTTCGACTCTCAGACGTGTGTGGTGGAAGACAGAAGGTACAGAATGGGCGAGTTGTCAATGACGCAGATAAATTCCAATAAGGTGAGTATGCCGATGGCTCATATTTAACACAACTATGCGATTTGACCTGCATTTCTTGGGAAATCGCAGGATATGGCTCTTCGAAAATAAGAAAATGCGAAATGCTCCCCCGAAGAAATTTTTGAAATATTGCAAGACTGCGATATAACCTCAAACATATGAGTAATAATTCTCGGATTCTCCCAGACTTCCGGAACGAATTTCTCGCACTGGCTAAGAGAATACAGCCATGAATCTTCACACAAGCAATGAAGACCATATCACGGACAGTAAAAGTTTACATCCCGCCTCTAAAATGTGTCATTTAACTCTCGGTTCATCTGATCCTGCGCATTCAGCTTCGCAAATATGCAAGCCCAGAGAAATGAACGAAAGAAGGAAACAAGACTAACTTGCAACGGCGGGGTCTGGCTGGCAGCGCGAGTCAGACCCTAGGAGACCCACGCAGTTCAGCTACAAAACTCGGAGTTTACCAACTACATTAACGCTGCTCCCAACGGGCGCTCGGCGGGAAAAAGTGCGTCGCCGCCATCCTATACTTCCTGTCTCGCTGCCGCCTCTCGGGGAAACGACGGATAAGCCCGTGCTGCAATCTGCAGCCAGATGATTTGTGCGTGTTCATTAAGATACTTTATCGATTCCAGTAAATGTTGATCAAGCTGTGTCTGGGGTAACGATCAAGATATTTCGAGTGGATTAATCTCACTCGACACACCACATGATCAAGCTCACACCACTTGTCACAAGTAACTTGACCACCAACCACACGTCTGGCTGCCCGGGCACTGCGGCCGCGCGACAAACAAAGGTCGCCTCTGTAGATGCTAAAACGTACATTGGATTGTGTCAGGGCCGATCCTGTGCGCATTAAGCATAGAGAAAAGTGCAACGTCATAAGCGCTCTCCTTCTCTAGGGCGTCCCGACCCCTCCTCCTCACGTGCAGGACGACCCTATCTCAGCGGTGCCAGGGCGAGGCAGGGCGACCTCGGGCGGGTCTGGGAAACTGAAGCAGACACTCTCTGAGGGTGAGTGATCACCCTGTCTAACACTCCACCCTCAGCCCCTATACACAATGGCTCAGTGTACGCCCTGTCTGCCTTGCCTGGCCGAGCCACTTTGCCGCTCCGCCTCAGCCAGCAGTCTCTGCGGGGGGAAATTTACGACAAATTTGTTGCTCTGTTGTTATCCCACCTTTCTGTCTATGTCTCCTCTCTGTTTACCTACTATCAAAGGCATATATATCCCACTAACACTGTTCAACAGCCAACATCGCATTTCATTTTTTTTCTAAAAAAAGCGGAATCAAGAAAGACACAATTCCTCCCTTTTCCATAAAAGTAATATTTCATAATTCATTTTTGTCGCTTACACACTTTCATTGATATAAACAACCAAGAAACACTCGAGCTGTAAGCAACTGCCTTTGAACATTTGACTTATGAGTCTAATGCAATGACAGATGCAGATGTTAATAGTGATACACATAATGCTTCAAGTGATAAAGATATTAATAAGATGAATAAAATAATAACAAAATAGCATTAATCATCATAATATAGGCAAATCAAATTAGTTATAATCATAAAGATAATGAAAATGATAATTTGATATTAGTATTAATAATAATCACATTGATTATAATAAGAACAATGATGATATAATACTACTGACAACAAGGATAATGATAATAATAATAATAATAATAATAATGATGATGATAATAATAATAATAATAATGATGATGATTTAATAATAATGACATAAGCACCAAACACAAACTAGATTGGAAAACATATATATTGCAAACAAGACCACTATTTTCATATCACTTCCATCATCGATTTTCTGACACCTTGTTTACAATGTCCTCTTACTTTTCTAGCCCCCCCTCTCTCTCTCTCCCTTTCCCTTTCTCTTTCTCTCTCTCCCACGCACACACAGGCACGCACATGGCTATGTACCGAATGACCGTCTGCAAAAGGTTTCCTGACATCATGAATCGCTGATTCCTCGCACCACGATGAAACGACTTCATTTAGGTGTTATATTCCCCAGCGGGAGATAAGAAGGAGGTAGGGAGAGAAGGAGTGGAGAAAAGGAGATAAGGAAGGGGAGGAGAGAAGTGGGGAAGGACGGAAGGTGAGATAATTATGAATATAGAAGAGAGAGGGGAGAGGGGGAGAGGGAGAGGGGGAGAGGGGAGGGAGAGGGGGAGAGGGAGAGGGAGGGGGAGAGGGAGAGGGAGAGGAGAGGGAGAGGGAGAGGGGAGGAGGGAGAGGGAAGAGGGGAGAGGAGAGGGGAAGAGGGAGAGGGAGAGGGGAAGAGGGAGAGAGGGAAGAGGGAGGGGAGGGAGAGGGAGAGGGAGAGGGAGAGAGAGGAGAGGGGAGAGAGAGGGAGAGGGGGAGAGAGAGGAGAGAGAGGAGAGAGAGAGAGGGAGAGAGAGGAGAGAGGAGAGGGAGAGAGGGAGAGAGGGAGAGAGAGAGAGAGAGAGAGAGAGAGAGAGAGAGAGAGAGAGAGAGAGAGAGAGAGAGAGAGAGAGAGAGAGAGAGAGAGAGAAAGCTAAAGGATGAGCATTATCAGTTCCTCCTCCGCTGGCACGTGTGACGATCACTCGATATTATGGAAGTGAACGTGACCGCCAACCCAATCCTTCATCCTGTCTCGTCTCAGCGACTGCATTTCGCATCTTCAGAATCAATTAATCATGTTAGACAGCACAGAACCTGCGCGTGTAATCCACCTGCCTTAAACAGAGAGACGAAGAGTGACTGCATTAGAGACACAGATCGAGTTTATCGCTACCACTTTATATTTATACAACGTCTCGATGGCAGACTTCTGCGGCTTCCTAGTGACACGGGTACCAAGCGTCATCTGATCCAGGCGTGTTATCGTTACAGCAGTTCACCGTGTGATTGTTAGAGCAAATCACTGTTTCGTTGTTACAGCAAATTATGACATTACTCTTTCTGCAATTATCGTTTTACCATTACAGCATATCTTCGTCCTAGTATAATAGTGCACCGGACCATTGTTACAGCAAACCGTCGAGTTATAACGGGAAATTACCAGGCAATTATCAACAGGAAATCTTATATAATCGCGCAATGATTACAAATTATCCCGACCAACCTGCGCCTCCTCCTAAAATCCTAAAATTCAACCAGTTCCTTTTTTTCTCTCTCTAAACGTGATTGTTGTGGGATTCCGCAGACATAAGCCGGCAAGGCAGGCCGCGGTCAGCACGCCTGGAACTTTATCTTGCCACGTAATTCTTCGGAAGATTTAAGACTATTTTTCAAGCGCGTCGCAGCTGCGGTTATCGAAGTTAAAGGTCGGCCATGTTTTAACTGGGGATCAAGAAAACCGCCGTGTCTTGTTTCCGTCGGCGAGAGGAAGAAAATCGCGTTACTCCTCCGCCGAGCTCGAAAGGAAAACAATCCCGGTGTAACTACCTGTCGGCGCTTCAGCCATTACCAACAATAAAGGCTCCGGCCACACACATCTGCCGCTGCAAGGCACGCCGCGAGTCTTGCAGGTTTGATTTCATTTGATTCTTTTAAGACGAAATCAGCCATAAGGACGCCCCTTAAGACGAGCCATAAAACCCACATTAAAACGCCAGTGAAGGAAAGACCTGACAAACCTGTAAGACCACGCGGTTCGGCGAGACATCCTGGGAAGGTTTTAAGGGACGAATGTAAAACGTTCGTCCGACCTTTCCCAGGTTTACGAATCCCCTCTTCATGTCTCCTCTGATCACAATCCGTGTCAGACCGAGCTTTCCCTTCCCCTCCTCCCTCCTTTCCCTTCCTCCCTTCCTTTCCCCCCCTCCTCCCTCTTTCCTTTCCCCCTTCCCTCCTCTTCCTTTCTTCCCCTCCCATCCTCCCTCCTCCCCCTTCCTTTCCCCCTCCCTCCTACCTCCTCCTCTCCCTTCCTGTCCCCTCACCTCCTCTCTCTTCCCTTCCCCTCCTCCTCTCTTCTCCCCTTCCCCCTCCTCCTTCCTCTCCTCTCCCTTCTCTTCCCCCAACCTTCCTCCTCCCCCCTCCCTCCCTTCCTCACCCCTCCAGCAGTCCTAGGAGTACCGTACAACTGGGAATTACACGCCACTACATCATATCTAATTGTTTTACCAGTGCGAGCCCCAGCCGCATGTCGCCAACCTCGGGGCAGGAAGTCGCCTCTAGGCCTACCCGCGGTTCACAGCCTCTTACTCTCCTAATTACCTGTGTTTACCTTAGTAATAAGATACTTCGAACCGCCATTCTCTTTTGTCTTGTAACGTCACTGTATCTTATTTAATAGCAGTATTTAATACAGAAATTGCATAAAGGCGAGTTTGTATATCATTATTATGACTAGTGCTGATGTGAGTTTACACGCTAGACTGTGCATGTCCCGTAAAATATCCTAGATACCTACAGGGCAGCCGCTATCTTTCCAAGCGAATGCAGACAATAAACCAACACCATATTGTTAACGCACGACTAATGATACTAAAAAAATAAAACCCCGTCCAGTTTTACGAGCCTGCATTGTTCTTTTCCTTTTCCTCCTCTCTCTACAATTCGTCAAATAAATGGCCGTCATCTTCCCCGGCCGTCGTAAACTCCCCAATTCATCTCTTCGTAACTGATCGGAATGGTAAAAGGATTTTGATGAAGCCCG
>NW_020869806.1:715093-727593 GCF_003789085.1 Penaeus vannamei | reverse complement strand
ACCGTGAACTAGTTAACGTGTGCAATAACTAGAGAACGACTACCTGATATCACAGTAAGTGAATTAGTGTTGAATATACAAAGAAAATGAAGTGAGACCCATGCATACCTCGGGAATTCTCGTTTTCTATTGCAAGAATTCATTCGTGTCTGCGCGAGAGTGAGTGAATTCACAGCCTCAAATCAGTGATTTTCAAATGTACAGTGCCATTAATGATAACGATGGCTTAAATTAAGTCCATTGTAAATTCGTGACCTTAATTTGCTATGCTTAGTTTTTTTCCACATAGCAAATCAAATATTGGGCGGTTGTGCGGTGACAGAAAATGCGTAAGTACGTCATGCTAACGTGCTAGTGATCGCAATTTTTTCTCTTATAAATGGCATTATATTTCGCACGTCCAACTGTATCGCCCTATTTATTGTGTATTTGTTTGCTTGTGGATGGGTGCTTGCTCGTTTATACTGTGTGTGTGTGTGTATATATATATATATATATATATATATATATATATATATATATATATATATATATATATATATATATATATATATATATATATATATATATATATATATATATTATATTATAATATATATATATATATATATATATATGTGTGTGGTGTGGTGTGTGTGTGTGTGTGTGTGTGTGTGTGTGTGTGTGTGTGTGTGTGTGTGTGTGTGTGTGTGTGTGTGTGTGTATGTAAATGTATGTATACATATTAATATATATGTAGGTATGTTATACATACATACATACATACATATATATATATATATATATATATATATATATATATAATATATACGTAAATACATGCATACACACACACATATACGTACATATATACATATATACACACATACCGTACATACTTTGTATACATACATATATATACATACATGTAAATATGTGTGTGCGTGCGTGCGTGCGTGTGTTTATATATATATATATATATATATATATATATATATATATATATATACATATATATATATATATATATATATATATATATATATATATATATATATATATATATATATATATATATATACTGTCTATGGAAAAATACACATGTATGTACACACATATTCCGTGCATGTCTGGTCGTGAGTGTACATAGTAACGTGCTTTTCGTTTTCATTCCTCAGAAAAAGAAAAAACAAACACATTCAAGAAAAAAAGAATCTCCGCGCGAGGAATACTTATAAGTATTTCAACCTAGAAATTGTTGCTTAGGAATTTTTTGCGTGTGGGAGTGGCGGACCTTGAGGAGAGCCTGGGCGCTTGAGGATCCTGCGACTCGCCTGCCTTAAATATGCTGTCAATACGTCCGGCCGTTTCCTCGCCCGAACACCCCGCCGCGGTCGCCGGCCAGATTCCCAAGAGGGAACTGCTGAACACGCTGCTGTCCCACTTGGCCGGCGGGAACAAAGGGCGAGTGGCGCTGGCAAAGGTGTTCCAGTGGATCTACAAAGGCGGCCCCTGCATCAAGACGGCCGTCACCTGCGCCGTGGCAAGCGAGTGGGACGAGATATTTCTCAGCGATGAACAAAAGGAGAAGATCGAATCCGGCGCAGATCCCGAGACGTTCGACAGGCAGCTACTCTACTTCCTGCTGGAGAATACGTGCGGGTTGGCTGATGCCGACGAGTGCATGTGGACCACCCCGGGCGGCACCCTGGAGTACCTGATACACCAGGTGGCGTTCGGACCCTCGATCGAGATGGGCCCGATGGAGAGACTGGCGGACTTCGAGGAGTGCATCGCCCGGATGCTGTGGAAGGCTGGCCACCTTTCCGGGAAGGACCCGCACCTCGTGGAAGCGCTGCTGACGGAGATCAAGCAATACTTCGACCAAGTGAGGGGCATTATCGAGTCGGAGCCGGAGTCTGTGCCACAATCCATTGTCACTCAAATTGTCGACATTTTGTCAAACAAAGACACTCCGTCAACAGACGGGGATGAAGGCATTTTGGTTGACTATTTGCTCTGCCTTGTGGAAGAATCGAAGCAAGACAAAAAGGTGATTGACTTGGTCGTTCAGATAATGAAGAAGTGCGATCAGTGGACCATTACTGGCGACATGATAAACGGTCTCGGCCTACTGCTGGACCAGGTGGTTCCCGAGAGGATGAATTTGTGGTTCGACTCGAACCCCTCGCCCAGCCGCGTGCAGCCAGCGCTGGAGGACCTGGCGAAGCGGAGCGTGGAGGTGGACCTGTACACCTCCTCGCGCTCAGGTGAAGGCGCCTCGTACCTCAAGGCTCTGACGGGGCCCGGCAGTCTCTGCAAGGTGACGAGCTGTCAAGGCTTTGTATCGGGTTCCACGGCCGAGCACCTGCCGGCGTCCGTGACGTCGCTCACGATCTCGACGGACTTCCAGAGCCTGCAGGCGCTGGCGGCGGCGCTCGCCCGGCTGGAGGACCTCGACTGGTTCTGTGAGTATCATTTGCGTTTGTGCCCTTTTGATATGCATGGCTAACAGCAAGATGAGGATGATATATACTGATTAATACAAATCTTGAAAATATAGACCGAGATTATTACACAATCGTGCACGCACACGCACGCAGACAGACAGACAGACAGACAGACAGGTAGGCAGGCAGGCACAAGCATACGCACACACTGGCGGAGGAAAAGAAATGGAAAGCTAGATAAACATAATATTTTATTTATTTATGTATGAATGGATAGACAGATGGATAGATAATAGATCCATAGACAGATAATGACGCAGAGTAATCTTGACAGCATCTTTAGAATATCTATTTTTATTTTTTGTCTAGATATAGGAATTCTCCTTAGATATCTGATCTAGTAAAGAGTATTTTGTTAACACATTGCACTGTATACCACCGCAGTGTGTATAATTAGGTCTTTCCATAAGAACTGGAGGAAATTTAGACAACTAGTTTGTAGGTTCGAGTAAGACACCATACTAGAAAATAAGGAAAATCAAAAAGCATAGTAAATCAAAACACAACAGCACATATTCACCAACGAAAACTACGGTAGCTACAAGGGACAAGTTAAGCTTATTATACATCAACAAATATTGAATAACGGAAGCAAATGAGCGGAGACGAGACGAAACTAAAACCGAGATCCCACGTTTCCACAGCTCTGGGTTTGACCGACGACGCGCGCCCCGACCCCGAGACGCTGCCACCCCTGCCTGGCCCGTTCATGTACATCGACTCCCCTCGCAACCTGAGCTCCGAGGACGTGCCATGGTGGTGCCACGCCGCCCGCCAGCTGTGCCCGCCCTCGAGCCAAAGGCGCTACTCGTACATGGGGGTTAGTCTCATCAAAGGTACGTGAGCAGTCGAACACCTGTGTATGTATCCGGCATGCGTGTATGTCTGTATTGGATTCTTTACCACACTTCGTACCTATGTAACTCTCGATGGCCCGGCAGGAGGGGACTCCGAGCTGCTGA
The DNA here is from genome assembly GCF_003789085.1 of Penaeus vannamei. Lineage (NCBI taxonomy): Eukaryota > Metazoa > Arthropoda > Malacostraca > Decapoda > Penaeidae > Penaeus > Penaeus vannamei. Next base: position 724,142 of record NW_020869806.1, on the reverse strand, counting down.
TCCGGCAGCTGCACGAGCGGGGCGTGTGGGCCGAGGATCTCCTGGTGACCTTCAGCACATCCGACGTGGCGATCGACTGCGGGCGGCTGCAGAACTTGGCGCTGGAGCTGGCGGTGTCCGACAATCCCAAGTTCATCATAGATTTCTGATGTGCTTCATGACATTTATTTCTCCGCTCATTCTCCGTGCTGCTGTATGCATGAACAGAAAATTTCCTGAACCTTCGGCCTATTCGACTTTTTTTACAATCCGGCATAAACTCTAATCTTAATTTGCTCATACTCGCATTCTTCACATTATATATCGACTGACAATCAGAAAACTGCTTTTATGTTACGTAGCTCGTGTTTACGCTGTTCGTCGTAATGATAATAAGCATACAAATCTGACTAACAGAAGAGCAATGTATCTCTCCCCCCCCCTCCCTCTCTCTCTTCTCTCCCTCTCTCTTTCTCTCCCTCCCTCTCTCTCTCTGAGTGTGAGTGAGTGACTGAGTGTGAGTGATATACAGAAGAGAGAGAGAGAGAGAGAGAGAGAGAGAGAGAGAGAGAGAGAGAGAGAGAGAGAGAGAGAGAGAGAGAGAGAGAGAGAGAGAGAGAGAGAGAGAGAGCATTAATGTATCCGAACAGATGTTTGGACGTGCAACATGTGGAAACAGAGAGAATCATTGCCAGCGATCTCTGTTTCTATCCTGTTGTCTTTTGTGTGCGTGTGTGTGTTTGTTGTTTTGTTTGTTTGTTTTCACCTCTAGTTTTATACGCTATTCACTTTCTAAAGTTAAGAATAGGATAAGCAAGGGAAGAAATGATAGCAATGAGGATAACCTCCGAAATATATCGCCCTTTTAGTATTACGCAGCAGACTGTTTCCCTCCCCGGCCAAAGGGGTTTACGCACAAGGCAGCTCCCTTTACATCCGACAATACCCAAGCGTCCGCCGTCTTCCACCGTAAACAGCCTGTAATTGGCCCGGGAGAGCACGAAAAAAGAAAGAAAACAGAAGATGAGGAAGACGTCTGTGTGTCGCCGTGAGCAAATCCTGATTGTTAGTAAGGAAAGGCATTTTTTTAACTCTTGTGGAATGAAGATTTGCGTCCGGTATTTTCACTTTCGATGGCTGTGTTCTGCTCGGGCAAGGCACAGTTTACAGTGATTATAAAATGCGACTGGAGATAATAGTCATAATAGCAATTAGGTCATGATTGCGGATTTTATTATATTCGTTTAAAGTGTCCGGTGTTACTAGGTTTTGTGTGATCAGTTTGTAATTAATGAGATGGCGTTATTTGCTCCAGGTCTGCCGCTTGGGAATGTGAAAACCATTAAAACGTTTGTATTATCCTCGGCTAGAGGGACTCCCTATCAAGACAGCTATCCATATATTATGGCATATATAGCTGTGTAGAGCTACCACTGTACTGTAAAGCCTTGCATATTTGCATATCGTTAACACACCAACGCTTTACTTTTCCAGAGTTGAAAAATGTATTTTTAAATATAAATATATAGAGAGCTTCTGAAACCAGACCGGTATTGTGGAAATTTGAACTTGTGAAACCTGAAATATTTTGTCAGCACGGCCAGCGTTTCTTCATCCGAAAACCCTGCCTCGGCCTCCAGCCAGGCGCCGAAAAGGGAGCCCCTGAATGCATTGCCAGATCACATGGCTGGCGAGAACAAAGGTAGAATCGCTCCGGCAAAAATGTTTCAATGGCTCTACAAAAGGGGTCCTTGCATCAAGACGGCCATCACCTCCGTTCGGGAAGGGAATGGAAAGAGTGTACCTCAGAAGTGAATGGAAGGATAAAATAGAAACGGGGGAATATCCCGAAATATTTGACATGTGGCTGCTACACTTCTTGCTATAAAGTATACAAGTTGGCTGACATTTGGGAAGTCTGGGCCACACCTGGCGATACTCTGGAACACCTCATCCGCTCAGTCCACTACGGCCCACCCAGAGACATGGGCCTAAAGGAAAGACTGGGAAAGTATGAGGAAAAGGACTCCGAAATGATAAAGAAAACTGCACATCTATCTGGGACTGATCCAATCACAATGGAAGATATACAGATAGATAATAGACTGCTTTGATCACAGATCTAGAGACCGTTCCAAAGTCTATTGTTAAGACAATACTCGACATTTTATCAAACAAGATAAGAGATGGTTAATGGGGCGACCTCACTGGTACTTTCTCTTCGCCATAGAAGAAGGCAACCCGGATGAACTAGTCATGAAATTAATCGTCGAACTGTTGAAGAACTGTGATCAGCGGACCATTACAGGCGACATGGGAGACGGTCTTGGTCTACTGCTCGATCAGGTGGTTCCTACGAGGAGGACATTGGGACAACTCGAACCCGTCACCCAGCCGCGTGCAGCCAGCTCTGGAACTCTGACGAGCTGCCTAGGCTCCCACGGCCGAGCACCTGCCGACGTCCGCGACGTCTGTCACGATCTCGACGGACTTGCAGAGCCTGCCGGCGCTGGCGGCGGCGCTCGCCCGGCTGGAGGACCGTGAGTATCATTTGCGTTTGTGCCCTTGTGATATGCATGGCTGACAGCAAGATGAGGATAATTCATACTGATTGATGCACATCTTGTGAATACAGACCGAGATCATTACATAAACGTACATGCACGCACACACATACGCGCGCGCACGAACGCACACACACACCGCACGTACACACACACGCTAACGCGAACACACACACACACACACATATGTGTGTATGTGTGTGTGTCTGTATGCATGTATGTATGCTTGCATGTATGAACTTGTTTACATATAACCTCCAGGTGTAAGTGTGGCCGACGACGCCCGAACCGACCCCGAGACGCTGTGGCCTCCGGCCCTCCCGTTCACCCTCCTCGCAACCTGGGTGGTGCCGCGCTGCCCGAAGGACGAGCCCGGTCTGAAGATACGCGTCCGTGGATGTCTTTCTCGTGAGGGGTACGAATCCACTTGGCCTAGAACATGGGATATGGATGGATGGATGGAAGGAAGGGTGGGTGGCTGAAGGGATGGATGGATGGATTGATAGAAGAAAGGAAGGGTTGGATAGTTATAAATAGATGGAAGGAAGGAAGGAAGGCAGGGTGGAGGGAAGGAAGGGTGGATGGATAGATAGATATAGAGTTAAATAGATAGATGGGTGGATGAAACTGATGAATGAGTGAAGGTTGGAGAGATACATGGATGGATGAATGGATAGTTGGGCAGTGGGACAGACAAATAGAATTATAAGACAGGCAAATAGATAAATAGATATGTGATTTTTTTACCCGTATATCCTACTCTAACGCCTAACTACCCGCCAGGTGAGGCCTCCGAACCGCTGACCCGGCAGCTGCACGACCGCGGATGTGGGTCGAGGAACCGAACTGCAGCTCTCCCGACCGGCGGCCGACTGTGATCGACTGCACGACTCGACCTCGGTGTCTCTCACGTGTTTATATCTTCAGAGTTTGAGTGATGAAAAAAAGCTGATTCTGGGAACTGATATTAGCTGATTTTTTTTTTTTTTTTTAGTTCATTGAAAAAAAGATGTGATAGGTTTGGTGAGGTGTGGAGATTTGCGGGTTGATTGTGACTGTGTCTTGTTATGAATTGTGATTTATTACGATCGGATGATAATAACAATAAAATGATGTTGCTTTCGTATTTTTTTTCATTTACTTACATGGTTGATAACTGAAACCTAAGCTTTACACACACACACACACACACATACATAGTGCGCGTGTATATATAGTGAGAGAACGAGACGAGAGAGAGAGAGAGAGAGAGAGAGAGAGAGAGAGAAGAGAGAGAGAGAGAGAGAGAGGAGAGAGAGAAGAGAGAGAGAGAGAGAGAGAGAGAGAGAAAGAAAGAAAAAGAAGAAAGAAAGAAAGAAAGAAAGAAAGAAGAAAGAAAGAAAGAAAGAAAGAAAGAAAGAAAGAAAGAAAGAAAGAGAGAGAGAGAGAGAGAGAGAGAGAGAGAGAGAGAGAGAGAGAGAGAGAGAGAGAGAGAGAGAAAGAGAGAGAGAGAGAGAGAGAGAGAGAGAGAGAGAGAGAGAGAAGAGAGAGAGAGAGAGAGAGAGAGAGAGAGAGAGAGAGAGAGAGAGAGAGAGAGAGAGAGAGAGAGAGAGAGAGAGAGAGAGAGAGAGAGAGAGAGAGAGAGAGAGAGAGAGAGAGAGAGAGAGAGAGAGAGAGAGAGAGAGAGAGAGAGAGAGAGAGAGAGAGAGAGAGAGAGAGAGAGAGAGAGAGAGAGAGAAGAGAGAGAGAGAGAGAGAGAGAGAGAGAGAGAGAGAGAGAGAGAGAGAGAGAGAGAGAGAGAGAGAGATAGAGAGAGAGAGAGAGAGAGAGAGAGAGAGAGAGAGAGAGAGAGAGAGAGAGAGAGAGAGAGAGAGAGAGAGAGAGAGAGAGAGAGAGAGAGAGAGAAGAGAGAGAGAGTATCCCCTCGCGTCTCCTCTACCTTCGCCCATCCTTCTCCCGCGGCGGCCAACGCGCTTCCTTTCCCTCTGACATCCTTCCCACGGACTTCTAGGTGGTCTGCGGCCATTACCTGCTCCTTAACACTCCCTCAGTGCCCTCCGGAGTATGTCCCGAGTGTGACCTCTTCAGCAACGACGTTAGGTCCTCCGGGCGCAGGGGACCTCTTGGCATCGAGGTCACGGGTTTCATAAATTGCGAAAGAGGGAGAGATAGAGAGACAGGGTGAGAGGGTTAGAGGGCGAGACAGAGTGAAGGAGAGAGCGAATAAAGGAGAGGGTGAGGAAGGAAGAGACGGATCGAGGGGGAAACAGGGTGAAGGAGAGAGGGAGAAATGGGGTGAGGAAGAGGGAAAGAGTAAGAGAAAGAGAAGAGAGAGAGAGAGAGACAAGACAGAAAAGAAAAATCAGAGAGAGAGGCAGACAGACAGACTGACAGAAACACAGAGAAAGGAGCAACTCTCACCCCCAACCCATCCCCGCGCCTCCCCACCCTGCCCCACCCTACCGAGGTCTCGGAACAATTACCACCTCCCCAACACCCTTCCGCCAGCCCTCCCTGTAGTTAACTCTCGCCCCGCTGACGTGCCGGGCCCTCCTTCAGCAGCCAAGCCGGACTTTATCTTTATGCAAATTCCCGCCTGCAGCCACCGTTCTTTATACCCACACGCGTCGCCGCTCGTCAACACCTTCTTGATATTAACTTTATTCCCCACTCCCCCTCCCCCTATTATCCTACGGGATCTAATTAAATTGTTTATGGTGTGTGTGGAAGGTACTTTTCTTCCTCCATCATCTTTCCCTATTCTTCTCTCCCTCCTTTACTATTCCTCTTTGTATTTCTATCCTCATCAGTATCAATAGCCATTCATTATACTCGTTACCATTACTCAGACGGTAGTTACTGTCACTGCCATTAATACCGCCATGACTTAATAAAACCTCATTATCATAATTTCTCCCCCTTATCATTCTCACTCTTGTGTCATAGTTACCATACATATTAGATATACACTTTACAAAAGCGAGGTAGTGGCAGAGGGAGCGCAGGGGGTCCGGCAGGGGTCGGCAGGGGGCAGACAGAAGTCCTCATCTTATGGCTTGCACGACTTCCTCTTCCTCGCCCCGTTTTTGAGTTGTCGGCAATGCCTCTCTCTCTCTCCCCATCTTTCCCCCCCTCTCTCTCTCCATCGTCTCCCCCTCCTCCTCTCTCTCCATGCCCCCTCTCTCTCCATCGTCTCCCCCCCTCTCTCCTCCATCCCTCTCTCCATCTTCTCGCCCCCTTCTAAATCTCTCTTCCCCCCCTCTATAATCTCTCTCTAATCTTCTCCCCCTCTCTCTCCTCTCCTCCTCCCCCTCTCCTCTCTCCTCCTCATCTTCTCGTTTGCCCCCCCCCTTCTCTCAGTCTCTTTTCCTTCTTTTCTTCCGCACAGTGTTCGTCCTTCTGACCCTCCCTCCTACCCTCTTCTCTCTCCCCCCCCCCCCCCTCCTACCACTGTCCACCTGGCGATTCCTTCCTCTCGCCTTCCCTCGGTTCAGATGCGATGCCCGATAACATCCCATACTCGCCTAATACCTTTTCCTTGTCCCTGTTAAAACCTTTGAATGAAAATTCCGACCCCCCTAATGTCTATAGGCAGTCCCGTTATATACAGACGGGGCGGAAAGCAATTCACGAAGGAGCAGGTAAGACGCAGGTACCATAGGAATGTACAGACACGTAAACAAACATTGCGGAGGGCGACAACAGCGGGAGAGGCTATGGTGCCAGCTCGCAGCCCGAGTGTCGAGCCCGCCCTCCGCTCTCGGCTAGCACGGCCTCAACCATACACCTCTGCCCAAGGGTCGTGATCGGGGGGAGTGTGCAGGTCGTGATTGGCGACGGCAGGCCACGCCCCTACTCCAGCACGACAGGTCAGAGGGGTCATGGAAGATTAACTTCAACATTAGTATCCTCATCCTCACTTCCCGAGTTTCCTGTTGACTATTAGTCTGTTGACGAAAGAGACTGTTGGCCTCCCCCTCGCTGGCCAAGGTTAAACACACGCACCTACACATACTCGTGAGGTCTAAGACTACGCTCATGAATCCTGTCTAAGAATCAGTACTCATCGAACTCCACATTCGCCAATAAACGTATTTACCTCAACTTATTGGCCCGATTCGCCTCCCGCACCAGTTTCCTCACCCTCATCTATATCACATCTACAAAAACAGCGCAACCATACCACATCCTTCCAAACGGTACGTCTATTACGTACTCAAGAAAAAAATCGAATCGCCCTGCGCACCATAACTCCAGCGCGCTCCTTGCTGACTTCATGACCCCGAGACCCCGCGCCGCATCGGGCTGAGGAGAAGCTGGAACATCGAACTTGCATCACCCGCATCCGATGGCCTGTCGATTCCGTTCCTTTGAGGAGACTTCATTCGGAAAAGGAACTTTCTCAGTGAGGATGGAAGATTTCATAGGGTTAATTTCAGTGCATTAAGGGAAGTCTATTTCATTTAGATATATGTAGAAAAAAATCAAAATAACTTCGGCATAAACAGACAGACAGAGGTAAAATTCTCATGGAAACAACTGAATTGACATTGATTTCTTAAATGGTCTATAATTGCCAAAGTCTACTTTTTCTACTGATAAAATTAGCAAAAAAAAAAAAAAAAAAAAAAAAAAAAAAAAAAAAAAAAAAAAAAAAAAAAAATCGAATTTCGCATCATTGTTTTAAAACATTCAATCAACTCATCACCTTAAAAACAAAACCAGTAAGGAAGTACCACTAAATCGCACCGTGTCGAAACGGACCAGAATCCTCATCAGGTGATATAAACGAGTCGGAAACGAATGAGCTATCTAGTTAGACTCGATTCATTGTTCCTCTCTCATTTGGTTGTACTCCACTTGAGCTTGTACTCGCGCTGTTGTGTTCATGTTTTTTGTTCACCATCATATAAATAAACAAAATTCATTTAGTTTTTTTCTGTTCCGTTTCTTATAACTTTGCCGGAAAAGGTTATTCAGGCGACCTTTCACCTCCAAGTCATCTTCAGGATCTCGCCGCCATTTATTTTTTGTAAGTACATTTTTTTCATTGACCTATTAAATCTTTTTGTGGCTTCTCATCCTACAAGATGACCTTATCAGGTTTCAAAGACCATGACAACCTTTCTTACCTACAAATCTCTCCTCTGTCTCTGTCTCTCTCTTCTCTCTCTCTCTCTCTCTCTTGCTCTCATTACAATCGGACATCCTAGAAGTCAACTTTTCTCTCCCTCTGAAGACCTGTATCAGCTGACCCGCCGCTTTTTAGCCTTTGACTAACTTTTCACGAAGGCTTATCTGCGCCACGGAAACTTTAAAGGTGCGAGTTGTATGGTTATTTCCCCTCCCTCCCTCCCTTCTTGGTTCCTCTTTCTTATTCCTCTTTCGGTTCCTTCCATAGAGGCCGGATTTAACATATGATAATCATGATGTAAAAAATCCGAAGATGAGAGAAAAAGAAAGAAAGAAAGAAAGAGAAACTGTTTTTTGAAGAAAGATATCTAAACAAAACAACTTTCCCATTCACTTTACGTCACCGAAAAATAAAATCCATGAGTGAGAGAGTTTCCCGAACGCACGAAGGTGAAGGGTGGCACTGCCCGCAACAGGAAAAGCCCGGTGCCGCAGCTCCGATCGCTCCGCCCGGTCGAGACGCCGGACACGCCAGGCACATCGCTGTCCGACTCAACGCTAAACTGACAAAATGAATTCGCCACAAGTTTTCTTTGGGATGCCAAAAGTTTAATCCAATTTAAGGTGATAACATAAAACCAAGTATAAGACAAACAGAATCACGAGGAAAAAGAAAAGAAAACAAAAATGAATGGAAAAAATACCAACAAAGTGAATAAGAAAGAAGTTGAAAAAAAGAAAGGCATAAAATCATAATGTAAATTTAGTTGCGGGCGAGACAGAATGAAGGGGACTGCGTCCGCCCTTTCCCTATTGTGTTTATGGCGAGGCGACGGCGGCGTCGGAAACCCGCTGCACCAACCGTCTGCCGCACCGCACGCAACGCCCAGAATTATTGCCCCTACAAACATTTATTGGAATCTACGTTGCTTTCTTGTGCTTTACGGAGCAATAAAGAGAATCTATGAGCCAAACTGTCCCAATTCATATGGGGCGCGGCGGAAAATACGACAGCGCTCTCCGGTGATGGAAGGAGGAGGCGCAGGGTTAACTTTGGGCTGACTTGGGTTTAGCTCGCTGGGGGCTGGCGGGCCGGGGGGGAAAGGGGGGGGGAGGAGGGGGCTGGGCAGACCGAAGATGTAGAGGACTACGTTGAGCCCTCAGTGAAGTGCGGGATGGCAAGAAGGGCGATTCCCGACGTGCGATAAAGAACGCTATCAAACCCTGAATCAGATATAAAAAGGTGATTATTGGCACAGGATTGGCTGGATCTAAAAGCAAAAGTCGAGAGAGAGAGAGAGAGAGAGAGAGAGAGAGAGAGAGAGAGAGAGAGAGAGAGAGAGAGAAGGAGAGAGAGAGAGAGAGAGGAGAGGAGAGAGAGAGAGAGAGAGTAC
>NW_020869806.1:697593-705093 GCF_003789085.1 Penaeus vannamei | reverse complement strand
AGATACATACATACATGCATAAATTTCCAAGATACGCATTATATCGTTATCTTTCTATTACATTTTCCTCTTATTGCTTTCTATCCCATTTCCTAAAGAAAAAACGTGTAGTCGAGGAACCCATTAGTATCAGAAGGGAAGGAGTTGGGAGGGGGGAGGAGGGGCGCGAGGAAGGCGGAGGAGAGGAATAAGAGGAGGAGGAATAAGGACGGAGAGGAAGGTTGAGGAAGGAGAGAAGTAGAATAGGAGGAAGAAGAGAAGGGTGTAGAGGAAGGGAGGAAGAGGAGGAAGAGGAAGAACAGGACGAGGGAAGAGGAAAAAGAGAAGCGGGGAAGAGAAAGGGGAAGAAGAACAGGATGAGGAGGAGGAAGAGAATAAGAAAGCGAAGGAGGGGCGAGAGAGAGGAAGACGAGAAACGGGAGGAGAAAGAGGAATGTGAGAAGCGGGAGGAGAAAGAGGAAGAAGAACAGGATGAGGATGAGGAAGAGAAGGAGAAAGAGAAGAAGGGAGGGAGAGAGGAGCGCCTCCCCCACCTGTTGCGTCACCTCCCCTTCATGGATCCGCGTCTTCATTACCATCTTGAGAGTGTCGCGTGGCTTCTTTGGCTTCGCTGTGCTTTCTCTCTTTCCCTCCGATTCGCCTCCCTCTCATTAGCATCTTGTTACTCCTCTTTTGTGCGTGCCTCTTCCGTTTTCCTTCTTGTCTATATTCTTTAAAGATGTCTTACGAAGTGGACAGGCAAAATCCCCTCTGTTCCCCGCCGCGAGATCCTATATGCAGTTGCGTATTTGATGTTTCTATCGAGCGTATTATGCCGGTTTTCTTCACAAACTGCGATCCCTTTTTTTCATCGCATGCATTACGCGTATTGATTTATCACACATTACCTTTCATTCCGATTTTCTGTACCTCTCTCCTGATCTCCATTTTCTTTCTGGGTGACTCAAGTAAATCGTTTCCTTCCAACCCCCTCCCCCTCGCTTCCCACGCATCAATAAACCTTCCAAATCAGAACATCCTCATCTACCCCCTCCCCTACCCCTTCACCCCCCCACAATCGCCACTTACCCTCGGGCCCTTCCCCAAGAACAAGGCAAACAATCGATGACAAATGACCTCGGCGCGATAAGGTCAAAGGAGGTGTCCCCCAATGGCCCTGGGCGCTGGCTGGTCGAAGGGGCCGAGTGTCCAGTGGCCGATGGGGCGATACAGGCGCTCCGGCGACGAGGCTCAGGTGTCTCATACTTACCTGGAATGGGAGAAATAAAGGGGTTAATTTCCGGTTTCGAGAAGGGGTATGGGGAGTGGTTGGCAGTGGGAGCTACGTACCTATTTCATGTTTTTTATTTATACGAATTCAACAATATCAACATAAAATAACAACACAAGAGAGGAAAACAATGTAACAAAGAAATATCCAAGCAAACAAATAATCAAGTCAAAAAATGAAAAAATATTATATATTAAGTACAACAAAAAGAGCAAAAAATATATCCGAAGTCCGTACATTTTTTCAACCTTCAAAAAGATATGTAAAAAATCATAATGACGTTCTCACTCTCATTTCCCATTCATTCTTTTTCTTATTACAATTCTTTAACAAAAAAAGGAATAACAAAGTCCATATCTCCTCCCAGTTCACTGACCTATAACGCGAGGAAAAAAATCATCCGAAAAAAAAGTGATAAGAACACGTAACTGCTGCCGGCTGGATAAAAAAAGTAAAAAAAGATCCCACATTATTCTTCCTTTTCTAACAATAACGAGGAAAAGATATAGAACACAGATTTTTTTTACTTTATAAACAGAATATTGATCAAATGGAGAGAGAGAGAGAGAGAGAGAGAGAGAGAGAGAGAGAGAGAGAGAGAGAGAGAGAGAGAGAGAGAGAGAGAGAGAGAGAGAGAGAGGAGACGGCAATAAATGAGGAAAAATGAAGAGAAAAAAAAAGAAGGAAAAGGGACGCCGATCAGATGAATTCGAAAATAAAACAGAAAAAAAGAGGCAGGTGATGGCCGCGACTAAATAAAAACTAGGCAGAAAAACTAAAATAATAAAATAAATACGAACTAAAGAAGAAGAAGTAGTAGCAAAATAGAAGAAAAAGCGAGAAGAGAAGAAGAAGAAGAAGAAAAAAAACTAAAAAGAAAAGAACAAAACTAAAACTAAAAAGAAAAGAAGAAGAAAACTAAAACTAAAAAGAAAAGAAGAAGAAAACTAAAACTAAAAAGAAAAGTTCAAGAAGAAGAAAAAATAAGAAGCAAAGAAGAAGAAACAAACACAGAAAAGAATAACCACGCGTAGGCACTCATGTTGACACCAGCTCCGCCTTGTCATCCGCCCGACCGTTTGTTAACCGCGTAAAAAAGGTAAAAAAAATCTTTAAGAGCCTCGCTGATGTATTTATGCATGTACGCAGACATAGGATACATACACACACAGTCACACACACACACACACTCTCTCTCTCACACACATACATACACATACACACACACACACATGCACACACACACACACACACACACTCGCATGCACGCACACACTCACATGCACGCACATGCACCACACACACACACACACACACACACACACACACACACACACACACACACACACACCACACACACCACACCTGCGACCTCTCCCCACGTGGTGTCCACTATCCTAGGACACCGTGTGAAGCATGGGGGGAAGGAAGGGAAAATGAGGGGGGGGGGAGAGGTGATAAAGGTATTATCTTTTTCTTATCGAAAACGAGTGAAAATTTAATGGCCTTTGGAGTGAGATAAAGATCAAAGCATCACTTGATTTGCTTTTCGATTTCTCTCTCTCTCTCTCTCTCTCTCTCTCATTCTCACTCTCTCCCTTTCTCTCTCAATCTCTCCCTCTCCCTCTCCCTCTCTCTCCCCCTCTTTCCCTCTCTCTTTCTTTTATAATAATAATAATATAATGACAATAACAACAACAACAATAATAATAATGATAATATCAATAACAATAATAACAACAAAATCAACATCATTAACAGTAAACATGATAATGACAACAACAATAATGATAAAAATAAATTAATAATGGTGGTAGTGGTGGAGTTGGTGGTGGTGGTGATGGAGGTGGAGGTAGAGATAGAGATAGAGATAGAGATGGAGGTGGAGGTGGAGTTGGAGTTGGAGGTGGAGATGGAGGTGGAGTGAGAGATGGAGATATTACTACCAACAATAACAAACAATCCCAACGGCGACCACAGCGACGAGCCGAGGCGAGGCGAGCGAGGCGACAGCGACAGCGCAGGCAAAATGAGAAGGCGACTTCGGTGAAAACGCCATAAACAAGACGACCAGCAAGTGATAAGAAAACTGATCTACGAGCAACGAAAGGGAAAAGCAAGACATATGGAGAGGGAGGAAATGTGATAAAGAGGAGGAAGATGAAAAATAAGACAAAAGAGGCAGGATGAAGAAAATGCAAGATAGAGGCAGGCGGAGGGAGAAAATTGCAAAATAAAGCATGGGGGGAGAAGAGAATTGCAGTAAAGATGGAAGAAAAATCCAGTACTAAGTCAGGAGGAAGAAAAAAGTGTAATGCATAAGTTAGAAACAAAGAAAAAGAAAGGAAAAGAACAGGTGAGAAAAAAATCAATACAGACATAGAAAGAACGATAAGATATAAATATAAAGAGAGAGGAAAGGCGAAATTCACAATCAAGATACAATAGCAATAAAAAGAAAAAAATAGACGTAGAAGGAAGAAGGAAAATAAAGAAAACGCAAGAAAGAGTAGGAACCGTAGCGCGGCGGCGGCGGGGGAGGGGAGGGGAAGGGAAGGGAGGAGGGGTGAGGCGGGCAGGGCGGAGCGGGGCCGGGCCGACGCGAGGCGAGGGGGGATGGGTCTTATGTTTTGCTGTTTCGGAGAAGTGACGTCCGGATGAAGGAGGAGCGGTGATGGCCCGTGGGATAGGCGAAGGAGGGGGGGGAAGAGAGGAGGAGGAAGGTAGATGGGAGGGGAGAAGGGAGGAAGGAAAGAAATAAGGGTAGGAAGGAGGAAAGAAGAGAGAGGGTGAGGAAGGAGGAGGCAGGCGATCGGACGTGAGTCAAGGAGTCAAGGAGACGGGGAAGGAAAAGGGAGAGGAGGAGGAGGAGGACGGAAGGATGGGGAAGGAGGCAGACGGAAGAGAGCCAGAGGAAGAGGATAGCCCGTTGAAGAGACGAAAGGAGGAGTATGGGATAAGGAGATGGAGATTATATACAAATGAGGACAAGTGATGAAGGCAAAAAAGGAAATGCAAGAGACATGCTCTTATGTAGGAAAAGGTAGAAAGGAAGAACGAATGAGAGGGAGGAAAGGGGAAGAAGTAAGAGGAGATAAGAGAGAGAAAGAATAAAGAGACGTAAAGGAAGAACGAAAAAGAAGATAACAGATAGAACAGAAGAAACGAGTGCGTAAAAACCTTATGGGGGTTAACGAGGAAAACGGCAAGAAGAAAAACGGGGGAATCGGAGTGCGTTAAAGCGGAAAAAAACGAAACACGAAGGAGAGTAACGAAGTTGTGATAAAGAGAGATGGAAAGTAAAAGTGAGAAAAAAAAAGAATAAAAAATAGATGAGCTCAAAAGCAAACAGAAAGAAAAAGAGAAAGAAAACAAACAAATACAATAAAATCCACGAGTGAACCGGAGCCAATACAAAGAAAACAAACAAACACACAAGAAGAAGAATGACACGAGAGACTCGATATATATAAGGCACAAGAGAGATAAAGAAGGAAACAACGCAAGAGAAATAATACGGGAAATAAATACTCAATCCGATGTTTCGGAAGATACAGAGAGAATATACAGACTGTCGGCGGGAGGAGGAGGATGAGGAGGAGAGAGGGAAGAGAGAGGAATAGAGGAGAGGAGAGGAAGGAAGAGGAGAGATCGAGATAGATAGATGGGGAGAGAGGAGAAGGAGAGAGGAGAGAGGAGGGAGAGAGGAGAGAGAGGAGAAGAGAGAGAGAGATAGAGAGAGAGAGGAAGAATAGAGGAGAGAGAGGAGAGAAGAGAGAGGAAGAGAGAGAGAGAGAAGGAGGGAAAGAGGAGATGAGAAGAGAGAGAGATGTGAGAGAGAGAGTAGGAGAGGGAGAGAGAGAGAGAGAGAGAGGAGGAGGAGAGAGAAGAGAGAGAGAGAGAGAGGAGAGAGAGAGAGAGAGAGAGAGAGAGAGAGAGGGGAGAGAAGAGAGGGGAGAGAGAGAGAGGGGGAGGGAGAGGAGAGGGAGAGGGGAGAGAGAGGGAGAGAGAGGAGAGAGAGAGAGAGAGAGGGAGAGAGAGAGAGAGAGAGAGAGAGAGAGAGAGAGAGAGAGAGAGAGAGAGAGAGAGAGAGAGAGAGAGAGAGAGAGAGAGAGATGGAAGGAAGAGGAAGGAAAAGAAGGAAAGGAAGAAGGAGGTGGAGGATGGAAGGCGTAAGAAAAGAGAGTAAAAAGAAGAGGAGTGAGAAGAGGAGGAAGCGGAGGAGAAAGAGAAGAAGGAGAAGAATAAGAAAAAAGAAAAGAAGAAAAAAAGAGGAGATTGAGAATGAAAATCGAGGTGTGAAGGGGGATAAAAAATGATGACGATAATGATGATGATGGAGAAGATGAAGATGGAAATGAAGACAAAGATGAAGATGATAGTCATCAGAGCAATAATGTGAATTCAGTGTCTCTTCAGACTATACTGGCTGTAGATAAGTGACACTGATGAATACTTGTAGGTCATCAAGCTGTACAAACAGAAAATAATAATGGTAATAAATCATGAGGAGAAGAAAGAAAGAAGAGAAGAAAAAAAGGAACTAGGATAGGGATAGAGAGTGGAGCAAGAAGAGGACAATTAATTATATTATTACTACTACTACTAATGATAATGCTGACGATGGTGATAATAAAGATGAAAATAATGATAATGATAATGATAATGATGATGATGATGGCGATGATGATGATGATGATAATTAATAATAATGTAATAATAATAATAATAATAATAATAATGAACATGATAATATAACAATAATAATAATGATAATAACAATAATAATATAATAACATAATAATAAATAATAATAATAACAATAATAATAATGGAATAATAATAATAATAATAATAATAATAATTAATAATAATAATAATAACATTAATGATGACTATAATAATGAACATGAAACTGATAATGATAACAATAATAATAACAGTAGTAGTAGTAGTAGTAATAATAATAATAATGATAACAATAATGATAATAATAACAATAATAACAAAACTGCAACAATACTACTGCTACTGCTACTACTAATCCTACTACTGCTTCTACCATTACTAGTACCATAACTACTACAACTATTAATACTACTACTTCTAATAATAATAACAATAATAATAAGAAAAAAGTATATGAACTAAAAACATAAACTAAAAACAAGCAAAACAACGAGACGAGACAAACCAGACCAAACCAAACTTAACTCCCCCTCACAAAAAAAAAAAAAAAAAAAAAAAAAAAAAAATCGACCAAGCAGCGCCAGGCTTTAGGCGGGAAACACGCCATTAGCCCGAGGCGGCGCGCGCAACTAACCAGGCCCGGAATCAGAATGGACGACCCGCTCTCCCTGATGATAAGGGATAGATGGCCGGAAACGGAGACTTATATGCATATGACAAATGCGAACCCTATGCTAATGAGGCCCCGGGAACAATGGCGGGATGAGGAATCGCAGAAAGATTGGAGGAGGAGGAGGAGGAGGAGGAGGAGGAGGAGGAGGAGGAGGGGGAGGACTTGCGGGGAGAAAACGCACCTCGGAAAACTGGGTCTTCGGCGGCCGGGTTGGGGGGGGGGGGGTTGCAGTGCGAACAGGGGTGTGTGTATGGGGGTAAGAAAGGGAGGAGAAAGACAGGGGTAAGAGAAAGAAAAAAGAAGAGACGGGAAAGAAAGAAAGAAGAGACAGGGGTGAAGAACGAACAGTAAGAAGAAGAAGGAAAAGAGGTAAGAAGACTGAGATAAAGAACAATATATGTAACACCCACACGCATGTATGAATGCACGCATGCACGCACATACACATAAATCCGTGCACGAGTGTATCTATTTTCCCCAATGCAACGACGGTAAAATATTCTTCAGCGAGGCTTTATTTACGACCCCGATAACGACAAACTCAGAAAGTGATGATACATCTAATGGCCACAAACAAAAAGTAAAGTATCATTGACAAGAGAGAGAAAGAAAAAAAAAATCCAACTCGCAAATCTAGTTTCTTTGTCTCATTTAATAAATTAAGTCAAAAGAGAGAGAGAAAAAAGTGCATCTCAGATTTCCACAACAACCCCCCCCCCCCTTCGTACCCCCTCCCCCCTCCCCGCCCCCTTCTCACAACCGGACACAGGCCAGTAATCACGAGTAACAGTCGGGTTTATTAGCATCAGAGTGGTGCTTCAGTTGATATCATCCACAACCGCATTGATATTCAGCAGCGCAAATTCTA
>NW_020869806.1:682593-687593 GCF_003789085.1 Penaeus vannamei | reverse complement strand
GGTCCCTGGACTCCTCCTCCTCCTCCTCCTCTCTCTCCTTTCCTGGCCCGGACGCCCTATCAGTGCCCACCTGCCAATAGCCTCGTGATAGTAAACGCTGGAAGACACGCCCGGTAAATGGGCTAAATATTTCACCCGCGCGTCTAATCAATGACACGGCAGATGTACACGAACGCTCACGCTGCCTCCCTTTCCGTCGGGCGCATGGCAGCTCCTCCTGATAGTTCTTGCTTGCAGCCGCTGGCAATCAATTTGCTCGCCCGCCTCTCCGATAGACCGCGTAAGGCGTGCCTGACCTTCCTTCGCCACGATACAGTATCGAATTCTGCCAATCATTCAGGGAAACAGACAGACAGAAGTGCACACAGACTTAGACAATGAGACACTCACACACACACGTACACACAACACACACACGCACGCACACACACCCGCCAGCCCCTCCCCCTCCCCGCGATCAACAATATGGCCGCACGTATTTTATGCCGCATATTCCCCCGTGTGTCGCCGCCGTGCCATCGCCCGTTCGACTGCACCTTAATGCCTTATTCGGCCACAAAGTGAAGACAACAAACCTCGCCACAACAGAAAACACGTCAAAATATGTCGTCTCCAGCCCTAAACGTGTCCATAAACTTGCGCATCTCACCCGCCTTCCATTTTTCCTCGGCGGTGCCTCCTTCGGCACATTGGGTGGATTATATTTAGTTCCTTCCTTGCTTTTTTCGTTCTTCCTTCGTTCTTCTCTCTTGTTCCATTCTTCCTTCTTTCTTCTCTCTTGCTCCATTCTTCCTTCTTTCTTCTCTCTTGCTCCGTTCTTCCTTCTTCCTTGCCTCGTTCTTCTCTTGCTTCATTCTTCTTTCTTGTCTCGTTCTCCTTTCTTTCTTGCTTAGTTCTCTTCTTGCTTCATTCTGCTTCCCTGCCTCGTTCTTTCTTCGTTCTCCTCTCTTGCTTCATTCTTCTTCCTTGCCTCGCTCTTCCTTTCTTTCTTGCTTCATTCTTCTCTCTTGGTTCATTCTTACTTGACTTTAGGGTTATATTTTTTCTTCACAGTGCATTACTTCCATCCAGTCAGATATTTCTAAGAAGGCATCGAGGTCTGCGTGAAGTAAAAGATTTCTATCTGGTTTCTATTTTCCTCGTTTTTGCTTCCTCCCTTCTTTCCTTCCCCGCCCTGTCTTTTGTTCGTCATTTCTTTTTTTTCTATTTATCATGCAAAGCGGGAGAGGTTTCTTCGATATCGTGTTATATCACTTCAATTATTTAATGCTCTTCCTCAACCCCATTCTTATCGTCGCGTCTTTTGCCCTCTCAATTTTCTCCACTTCTCTTTTCGTGTTCGATTCTCATCAATTCGATATCTCCCTTTTCTTACGGTCTACTAGTTTCTTGATTTTCTCTATTCGCTCTTTTCTCTGTCCACTTTCTTCCGCTCCCCTCGCGTCTCTGCCTTCTTCTTCGCCTTTTGACACACACGCACGCACGCACGTACACACGCACGCACACATATATATGTACAAATGTATGTATTTTTTCTTTTTTTTTTACTGAGCCAACTTCTTTCTTTCTCTTTTTAACTGCACTTACTTTATATCTGTTTTACAATATATCTATATCTATTACCTTTATCATTTTGCTCCACATATATATTCTCTATGTAAATCTTCTTTCCATTAATTCCTTCCTTTCTCTAATATTCTATCCCCTCACTTCTAATTGTCACTTTCTCCATTCCTTCCTGCTCTCTCTCTCTCTCTCTCTTTTACGCTCTAACTCTCACCCTCATCCACCGCCCTCCTTCCCTATCCTTTTCCCTTTCTTATTCCCTCCCTTCCTCTCTCCTCCTCTCTCTCTGTCTCTCTCCCTCCTCCCTCCCTAACTCTCCCCCCCTATCTCTGTCTCTCTTCATCATCCCTCCCTTTTCCTCCCTTCCTCTCCTCCTCCCTCCTTCCCTCTCAGCCTCACCCTCTCCATCTTCCTCCCTCCCTCTCAGCCTCCCTCCCCGAATCCCATCTCCAAAACGGGCGTCCGCATTCGCCCCTTCGCCTCCGTCTCTCCCTCCCCCCTTCCTCCCTTTCTCGCCGAATCACAACCCACGTTCGCCACTTCGCCCCTTCGCCTCCCTCCCCCCTTCACTCATTCCCCCCTCCCTCTTTCCCCTCCCCCCCCTATCTCCCTCACCCTCCTTCCCTATTTCCTTTTATCTGCCTCTCCCTTCCTATCTACCTGTCTCCCTCTTTCCCCCTCCCTCCCTATCTACCTATCTTCCTCATCCCCCTTCCCTCTCTCTCCCTCACCCACCTTCCCTCTCTCCCTCATTCCCTCCCTCTCTCCCCGGCCGACATCCCACCCTCCTCGCGCACTTCTCTCTCCTCCTTAAGATGCTCCTGCTGACGGAGATAACCCTCGGCGGATGCTGGCCCCGGAGGCGACCGCCCCTTGGGTTATTACTTGCCGGTCGCCTGTCCTCTCTGTCTCTCTTCCTCCTCCGATCTTTCGGTTTTCTTGCTTATTCCCTCTCTCTTTCTGTTTCCTTCTCTGTTTCTGCCTGTCTGTCTGTCTACCTTCTGTCTCTCTCTCTCTCAAACAATAAGAATAAAAATGAAAATAAGAATAAGAAAAGACATGGGAACAGGAATTAAATGGAAATGGGAATAATAATAATAGGGGCAAGAATAAGAACGAGAACAAGAATAAGAATAGGAATAAGAACAAAACCAAGCATAAGGCCAAGAACAAAAATACGAATAAGAATAAAGGAAGAAAGCGGTAACGAACTGGATTCACACGACGCTGCTAATTGCCGCGATGTGTTGAATAATCAGGCCTTGATTAGGCAAATTAAACCTCCCTGTTTTGTGGCCGAAGAAAGTCACGTGGCCCTTCAGAGGCAGGGTGAGGTCGGGGCGAACGCCAGGAGGAAATGCAGAAGGAAAGAGAAGAACGAAAGAAAAAGATAATTGGTTTACTCGGTCGATGACTTCATTTTCAAAAAATTCATTCACTTTTTTTTTTGGGGGGGGGGTTTAATACAACATGTCTAAATAACGTCGATATATTTCCCCTAATTATCATCAACAGCCTGCCACTTGCTCACATAATCGCGATCATCAACCTGTCAATTACCAAATACTTATGAGCATTAACCTGTTAGTCACCGAGTCGTTATCATCACCAATCTGTAAATCTGCCACTAAACATCATGTCAAGTGCATTTTCGCCTCAAAAAATCGGTGTAGCGGATTTGAGTTGCAAGTTCTGGATAAGGCGCTTCATAGATTGTTTAAAAGAGATGAATATCTAGACAATTCGAGTGACAGAGAGAGAGAGAGAGAGAGAGAGAGAGAGAGAGAGAGAGAGAGAGAGAGAGAGAGAGAGAGAGAGAGAGGAGAGAGAGAGAGAGAGAGAGAGAGAGAGAGAGAGAGAGAGAGAGAGAGAGAGAGAGAGAGAGAGAGAGACTAGAGAAGAGAGACAGAGACAGAGACAGAGACCAGAGAAAGAGCAAGACAAGACAAGACAGACAAACGAAGAACAAAGAAAGAGAAGACAGACAGACAGACAGACCGCCGGAGAGGCCCTCCCCTCGCCCCTCCTCTCCAGGGAAAGTGGCAAATTAGCAGAAATGGAAAATCTAAATTCGTTTTAATCCCATGCATCTTTCCCCTCGCCCCTTCTGATTGGCTGCT
This sequence comes from Penaeus vannamei, assembly GCF_003789085.1. Lineage (NCBI taxonomy): Eukaryota > Metazoa > Arthropoda > Malacostraca > Decapoda > Penaeidae > Penaeus > Penaeus vannamei. The sequence continues at coordinate 683,907 of NW_020869806.1, read as the reverse complement.
CGTCCTCCTTCCTCCTGCAGCTATTTTCCTCCACCGATGCTCTCCACAAGCTGATTGTCTCTGGAATCTTCCTTCTTCTTGTCTCTCTTGTTTTTCTCTTTCTTTTTTAATCTTCGTTTTTTTCCTCGTCGCATTCGTACTTTCTCTATTTATATGCGCTCTTTCCTTTTTCTGTCTGAACCCTCTTTCTCTTTCTTTCTCTCTCTCTCTTCTCCCCTCTTTTCTGTTTTTACCTCCAACATTCTCTCTCTCTTGAGATTTTTTTGTATTCTCTTTCGTCGGTCACTCTTATTCCCCTTGCCTCTTTCCCAGTGTCTTTCCTTCATCTTTCTTTCTCCTTTTTGTCGCCATCGTTCTACCATTTTTCTCTAAAATATACAATCTTTCTTTTTCGTTTTCCTCCTCACGAGACTTCCATTTTCCACCATTCCCTTCTCATGCCTTTCATCGCCGTCTCTCATATCTACCTTCTTTCCTCTTTGCCCCTTCTCCCACAGGCGACAAAAGCCTATTATTTTCTCCCTTTATTAACCATCGATTCTTCTCCGTTACGCCTCAATCTTCTTGAATTCGCTTTCCTCTTCTCCCATTCAGCCCAATTCACTTATCTCTTGTCTTATTCACGCCCAGTTCACTTGTCTTATTAATTCCCTTTTACTCTCTCCCCATTCCTTGTTCGTCTATCTTCTTTCCTTCGCTGACCCTCCTCCTCTTTCCTAATAGAGAAAAGAAGGAGGAGGGGAAGAAGAAAGAGGAGGAGGAGGAGAAAGAGGAGAAAGAGGAGGAGGAGGAGGAGAAAGAGGAAGAGGAGGAAAAAGAGAAGAAGGAGAAGGAGGAGGCGGAGGAGGGCCCTCGTCTGCTTCGTCAGGGTCGCCTTCGCCCTCGTCCTCTGCCGTAGCGGAGTCGTGAGTGTCAGCCAGCTCGTGCTCTTTGGAAATCTGTCTGTCTTTCTGTCCGTCTGTCTGTCACTCCCTACCCCCTCCTTCTCTCTTGGCCTTCTGAAACTCTTCCCTGTTATGTATATATATATATATATATATATTATATATATATATATATTATATATATATATATATATATATATATATATATAATATGTGTATATGTGTATGTGTGTGTGTGTGTGTGTGTGTGTGTGTGTGTGTGTGTGTGTGTGTGTGTGTGTGTGTGTGTGTGTGTGTGTGTGTGTGTGTGTGTGTGTGTGTGTGTGTGTGTGTGTGTGTGTGTGTGTGTGTGTGTGTGTGTGTGTGTGTGTGTGTGTGTGTTACATAGTGATAAAGCGAAGAACTTCGTCTCATGCGTGCGTGTCCATCA
>NW_020869806.1:667593-677593 GCF_003789085.1 Penaeus vannamei | reverse complement strand
CCTTCTCCCATCCCTTATACCCCCATCACCTGCCCTCTCACCTGTCTCCTATTCCTACCCTCTTACCCCTGCCTTCTCCCCTTTCGTATACCCTGCCATCCCTTACTCTCCCTTCTTCTTCCTCCCCTCCTATGCCCTCCCTCTTCCTCCTTCCTCCTCCCTCAATGCATTTCCATGGTATCCGAGAGTTCCGCCGCCTCATGGTCCAGGTCCTATTCTGCCCTTACCTCGCGGCCACAGGCAACTGCAACGATGATCCGCGTCGCTACTTCCTGCGTGGCGAGCCATGAGCCATACCTTGCAGACGACGACGACGACCGTGCGTGCATCCCTGCTCCGCCCCGCGCGCAGAAACGACCGTGCGGCGCCCACGACACGCACGTCAGCCCGTCTATGATGCCTCGTCACGACCATGTTATTGCAAGGCCGGGGGGGAGTCAACCAAGCGCATTCCAAAAATTTTATTGTAGAAACAGCCGAACAACCAGCTGAAATATCCGGTAACGCCGGGTTGATTTACATACCCGCCCGAGAGTCACTTGACGAGTACAAATGCATAACAAAAATCCACGGGAAAAACCGTGAGACACGCAACCGGATCGGCTGCAGGAGACCTTACCCGACCCGGCCCGCTCCCCGCTCACCTCAGAGCCGCGCTCCGACTCCTTTGTGCGCGAGGGAATCCTGGCGTTCCTCCGGGCGGCCATTATAAGCAATTCTGTCTAGCCTTCCCGAGCCTTGATGCCCCGCCGCCGCCTGCCCTCCCGCCCATCCATCTTGCAACGACAAGTGAATAATAACGGCGTGTTATCATCCCGGGGACTACACATGCCGCGGCCGCCTTGCCATTCACGTCCTCCATCATCCTCGCGCCCCTCCTCCTCCATCTCCTCCCGCTCTCGATGCGCTCCCTTTTCTTTCTCCTTCATTTACTCTCACCACTTTCTTCTCCCTCAGCCGCCCCTTCAACATCCTCTCCTCGATATCCTCCGTTTTGTCTCTCCTCCCTTTCGTCTGTCCATTCTTTCCTATTTCTGGCCCACTTCACCCTCAATCACCCTTAATCTTTGTCCTCTTTCATCTTTTTCCTTTCTTTCCCTTACACTCAGCACTGCTTAGACTTTTTGGTTTTCCTGCTCTTTCTATTTTTTTCCTCAGTATAGACAAATATAAGATACACATTATGTATACATCTAATCTTTCAATCTCCCTTTAATGTGGTTTTAAAGGTATTTAACTTATAAACATTTTTGATATTGCATAGTTGATTCTATATGATGGGTGCACGTGTTTGCATTTGTCATGCTCCTATTTCTATGTGAGATCTTTTGAAATGTAAAGAAGGAGTATATAAGTATCGCAACTGGTATTGTGCAGGACTTTTATCCATTTTAGTTTATTTGTGTGTGGGATAATGTGGTCATACTTATTACATTGCCAAATGCAACTCTTGTTGCAATTTTTGTCATTTTTGAGCATTCTGAAATTGAACTTTATTGGCTTCAAGCAATAATCAATGACAGTGAGTTTTTTTTTGTGTGGTTTAGGGAAATTAATGTGCTAAGCATTTTTTATATGTATTGTCGATATGGGTCTTAAATGTACTCCAAAATTTACCGGATGCGTCCTGTCTAACGAAAAACCCTTCAAAATCTACAATAGTTTCCATGAGAACTTTAGCAATGTTTTGGGCGCCTACCTACATCATGTATTATTCGTGTGTATGTTGAGGCCACTGATGTCGCCATATTATTTTGTTTGCGTCAGTGTCTATTGAGTCTTTCTTATCAATTCATTTAAGTTGTTTACAGAGTCACTGTGGCCAAATTGTGAATCATCAGCGCATTGCACAAGACGGCAATTTTGGTCGACAGATCGTTTACGAATATTGTGAAGAGGATCAGACCTAATATAGATCCTTGTGAAATTGTGGCAGCACTTGTTTGTTCATAGATGAGTTTTCCAAATTTAGCAAAGAAATCATCAGAATCTTCCGTATTATTCCTGGAATGCATACTAATATCTTAGCTTGGCGATAATGTTTTAACGATTGTCCATGTTTTGGATGGCTTTTTTATTACAATTATTTCATAAATTTCTGAAAAAATCAGTTTTGGCCCACTGCCCTCGCGATCTGACACTCCTCTGTTTTGTTTGCTACTTTGTCTATAATCAGCGTGAAGGGTCATGTCATATTATTTTTCTAAAGAGATCTATCTATCTGCTATGGCTCTCTTGGTGTCATCGCTTATCCATGCAGCAGGACGACGTCTTGGTAAACAAAGCTGGCGACTTGGTAAACAAACCCATAAGGCGAGGGGATCCCTGAGGCTAAGGGGGGTGAGGGAAGGGAAAGGGTACAGGAAGGAAGGGACGACGGGAGGGGATGAGGGAAGGGAAAGGGTACAGGAAGGAAGGGACGACGGGAGGGGGGGGTAGAGGGAAGGGAAAGGATGAAAGGGTGGTGGGAGAAGGGGGAGGAGGAAGGAAAAGGAAGAAAGGGCGATGAGAGGAGGGAAGGAGAAAAGAGAGGGCGAGGGGAAGGACAGGAAGGTGAGAGGACGGAAGGACAAGGAGTGACAGCAGTGGGAAGGGGACAGAAGGGAAAGGAAGGTGATAGCATGGAAGGGGATGGAAGGGGAAGTATGAGAGACGGGAAGGGAAAGACGGTGGGCGAGGGAAAGGAGAGGAAGCTGAGAGGAGGGAAGAGTAGGGAAAGTGATAGGAAGGAAGGAAAGGGGAGAGGGGAAGGGTAAGTGAAAGGAAAGGAAGAGAAGTGAAAGGAACAAGAGGGGAAGGGGACAGGAGAGAAGGGAAGGGGAGGGGGAGTGGAGGGGTTAGGGAAGGCAAGTGAAGGGATGGAAGAGCGAGGAAGGCAAGTAGAAGGAGGGAAAGCGTGAGGGAAGGCAAATGAAGGGAGGGGAGAGCGAAGGAAGGGAAAGGCAACACGAGAAGGAGAGTATCCGGTCTCCGAGTATCCCCGGTAAGCAACAATACAATTCACTCGTTGACTATGAATTCCCTCCATCATCTCCCATAAAGTAAAATGTCAAGCCTAGTCTGCGAAGGGACCGGGGGAGGGCAAGGCAGCCAATCACCCGCGGCTGCAAGACACGGATGCTGGGTCGAAGGAGTGCAAAGGTCGGGGCGTCTCGTAAATAATCCCCTACCCCCCCCCCCCCCCGCCTTTTCCTTGAGTCTCTTATTTGACGATCATACAGTACAGCCTCCCCCCCCCCATCCCCTCTTCCATCTTCTCTACTGCTCTACCCTTTTTCCTTACTCTATTCCACTGCACTCTACCCCTTCTCTGCTCCTCTTCCCCCTTCCCCTTTCTCTACTTCTCTATCCACTCCTTCTCTACTCATATAAGCCCGGTCTCTTCTTGCCTATCCTCTCCCTCGCTCCTCTCTCTTCTCTCTCTCTCTCTCTCTCTCTCTCTCTCTCTCTCTCTCTCTCTCTATATATATATATATATATATATATATATATATATATTATATATATATATATATATATATATATATATATATATATATATATATATATATATATATATATATATATATATATATATATATTTATATATATAATATATATATATATATATATATATATATATATATATCACAGTATCTCTCTTTCTCTCTCTTTTCTCCCCTTTCTCTATCCCTCTACTCCTCTAAACCCCTCCCCTTTCTTCTACTCTACACTTTCCCCCTGTGCATCTTCACTCCTTTATTCCATCCCTCTCCCCCTATTTCTCTACTCTTCTAATCCCTCCAGCGTTCTCTCCCCCCCCCCCCCCCCCGCCCCCCTGCAACCCACGTCCAGCATCCGGCTGTCTGCCTCGTCCGTGACCGGGCAGTTTATGGGTCATGTTGATGCCCACGATTAGTCATCTAACAAGAGACACCTCTAATTTCTCAAGAGTTATTTTCCAAAAAGAAAACATAAACGGCAGCCTCTTTGTAAACCTCGCTATCAGCTCGCACGTATCTCGATGCTCCATCCTCCCTCCACGCCTAAACATCCATATAAGCGCACGAAATAAAAGAATAGAAAAACAAAATAAACAGATAGAAGCGGAGTCCGGGGCGTTATCTCCGGGCCGCCGCTCCCGGTTACGAGCGAAGAATCCTTGTGTTCCTCTCCAATAAACGGTTATCAGAAGCAACTGTCTGCGCCCACCAACACGCTCCTTTGACCTCGGCCAACAATGGGAATCATAAGTGCCGCCCCCGCCCAGGTCAGCGCGGCGCGAGAGGTCGCCGGCCAGGAGGCTCCGATTACGCTTGATTCCTCTGTTTGATGATTTAATTCGGGTGTTCGGTATGTCGATCGCCCCCGATAGCGGAGTTCGGTGTCAAGATCTTGCGCTGGGCGAGGGAGAGGAGCTCGTTCGCCCGCCTCAGCTCCGAGGGAAGGCTGCGGGGCGGGCGGGCGTTGGGTCATCCCCGCGCCCCTTTTCTGTCTGGGCGTCTCGCTGTGTCGCGGAGTCGTTTTCTATTACCCAAACCTGCCTACTTAGAAGGAAAGAGAAGCAAGAAGCGCTGGGTTTTGTTACCTAAACCTGACTTCTTATAGGGTAAGATAAATCAAGTCGTTTTCGGTTACCCAAATAAACCTACACTTAAAATGAATGAAGGAAAAAAAAAATATAAATATTCAGTTTCCTCATTCATCCTCTTTTTCCACTTAAAAAAGGGAAAAAAGAAACAAGGAGAACCTTACCACTTTGCCTTAAGACCCAGCCCGAAGCCCACACGTCGCAAACAGAGCAGCAAGAAGAGCACCGAAGCATCAAAGTAAAACACAGACTAAACATTAACATCTTAACCTTTAAATGGTCTCGCCGGTTCCACGTACTCCGTCAACGATTGCAAAATCTCTTTTCAAAAAACTCGTTCTTCCTCTCCCATCCCTGGAAGAACATGGTGTTGTTTTTTCTTCTTTTAATTCCTTAAAAGTCGTTATTAAATTAGTTTGTCCTCCTGCGTGCATTTTTTATTTATTTATAAGCATCAATTATTCATGAGGCGTCCATTTGCATCATTCATTTTAACTTGGAGAAAAAACGCCAAATTGTGTTCAAACCAGGACGTGTGAAAAAGTTCACTAATTGTAATTTTCAACAGTTATGAAAACAAATTCGTTCATTCGTATAAAAACAATATTTGTATATATGTATACATTTTTCTTTCTTCTTTTCTTAAATGTTCCCTTTCTTATTCTTTCTCTCATTTTCCTTTCGTTTTTTCCGTCTCTTTCTTTGTTTTTTTTCTTATTTTTCTACATTCTTCTTTTATTATATTTCAAAATCATTCTTTTTTCTCTCATATTCCTTTCTTTTTTCCCATTCCCTTTGCTCTCTTCTCTTCTTTTCCTTCTTATTTTTCCATCCCCTTTCTCTCTTCTCTCATTTCCTTTCTTATCTTTCCATTCTCCATTCTCTCTCCTCTCGTTTCTTTTCCCATCTTCCGACCCCTTCTTCTCTTCTCTCATATTCCTTTCATATTTTCCCATCCCTCCTTTTTCTTCTTCTCTCATTTCCCTTTCATATTTCCCCTCGTTTTCCATCCCCCTCATTCCTAATCGCCACATTACCAAGGTCACAAGGTCAAGTGGTCAGCGTTTTCCTCCCAGTTCTCGCGGCGTGATAAAGCCAGGTCAACATGGGCTGATCTGCTGACCTGCTTTCACGGTGTTAAGGAGCAGCATTTCCCTCGTAAGATAAATCCACAAGATGTCTGAGTTCTGCATACTTGCGTGCTAAGAATCCTCGGTTTAAAAAAATGCAGGTTTATTTTTACACTCTTGTTTTTTTTTTCTTCTTCTTTCTTTTCTTTTACTCATTCCTCTATCTGGTTTTTACGAGCCTGGCAGGAAGTAAATCCTTAAAGAGAGAATTTTAGCGTCGGATCCTCACTCGAATAATTTCTCAAAAAAATTTCGTCCGTTTGAGATGGGAATTCGCCGAAGAGGCTTTTATATAATTTGAAAGCCATCGGTCTCCATTCTGGCTTTCCTCTCGCCAATCTTCGGCGTCCTCGCCTGTAATCTCCTCCGGTTATCACCCTTCCTTATCTCGTATCAGGTCGCATCTATTAATTCTGCCATTTATTTAATCTTTTTCCTACGTCGTATTCTCAGACATCACGGGCGGTCATCACCAGCATCACCACCGCCGGCAGTCATCACCACGCCTCGAACCACCCCGGTAGAAGCATCAACATGTAAATCATGATAGTGTGGCGGGCGTCGCCTCCTGGTCAGGCTGCCGCCAATTTCAGGGTGGAGTCCGTGGTGCGTGGCGCCCCGGGCTTGCAAGGCGCCCCACCTCCCCTGTGGCTGGGGGAGGGCGGGAGGGTGCGGGGGCCGGGCGGGGTGGGGGCAGGGTGGGACCGACCCCGGGGGACGAGAGGAGGGCGGGGATATTTTTTTCCAGTCAGCGGCGGGCACTTTATCTCATGCTAACTATATTCTTCCTTGAGGTATGATTTTTCTTTCCTTTTAAGGAAGTCTCCTCCGCTGAGGCCGACGGTGCTGGAGGGCGTCGCGAGCCCCCGCCTCACAACAGCAACTACACCCTGCTTGTGCGAGAGGACGCAGCCGATTCCCTCCCGATGGCACGTTCCCACGGGCGTGAAGGGACGCACATACCCCCTCCCCTCCTCGGCCACACGTCCCACTGGCTGTTTAGGAAACACCAACACTCGCTGCGCCCTCGGCTTCCGTGCCGCCCGGGACCTCGCCTACATGTCCTGCTAAACGAGAAGAAACAGACATGTTTTCCTCTCTATAAATATGTTTATGTTCCAACCAAGATCCCGCTCGCCATGTTCCTCCGGCGAAATGTTTCGGCGGGAGGATTTCGTCTGCATTCCGCAGGATGCATAACTTCGCCTCTCCCTTCCTCTCTGTTTCTTCTCTTTCCCTTTCACACTATCTATCCCCTTCCTTTCTCTCATTCCTATTCTTTCTTCCTACCCTCCCTCCCTTTTCTCTGAACTCTCCGCCCATTATCCCTCCACTTCCTTTCCTACTTTCGTCCCCTCGTCTCCCCTCCCTCTTTCCCGCCCCGAGAACCATAAACAACGCCATAATATCAACCGTAAACATTGGTTTGTGCTTTTGTTGTTGTTCGGGTTTGTGCGCCCCATCCCTCCCCCCAGCCCCACCCTGCCCCTTCTCCGCCCCCGTCGCCGCCGCTACATTAAAAGCCGCAATAACGAGCGCCGACATTCCCACTATCGCGATCTGGCGCTGAACCTCGCAGGAATCCGTGCACTCCGGCGCGGGTTACCGAGTTATCGCTCGATATCATTCCTTTAAAAGCCTCGCCGAAAAAGCTCTTTGGATTAACGCTAAAGTTTACAAAAATGCATAATAAGCCGTACATTCGTATTTATAAGGAAGACGATATCAATCTCGGAGGAAAGAGAGAGAAATTATTTATTTTATATGCATGTGGGCATACATACATACATATATATACATACATACATACATACATGTAATATAATATATATATATATATATAATATTATATATATATATATATATATACATATACACACAAAACACACACACACATATATATACATACATTTATTTATTCATATATATAAATATTCATCTACTCCTTAATTCATACATAGAAATGTGTGTGTGTGTGTGTGTGTGTGTGTGTGTGTGTGTGTGTGTGTGTGTGTGTGTGTGTGTGTGTGTGTGTGTGTGTGTGTGTGTGTGTGTGTGTGTGTGTGTGTGTGTGTGTGTGTGTGTGTGTGTGTGTGTGTGTGTGTGTGTGTGTGTGTGTGTGTGTGTGTGTGTGTGTGTGTGTGTGTGTGTGTGTGTGTGTGTGTATGTGTGTGTGTGTGTGTGTGTGGTGTGATATATCTCTTGTTTCTCTCATTCCCTCCTTTCCTGTCTCTCATTTCTCTCTTTCTCCAGAAAACACTTAGATTTGCGCTGATTCCCAACCGAAATACTCGGCCCTGTCAATGCAAATCTTCAGGAGGTAAAGAAGCTGTACAGAACACCGCGCGGAAGAAGCTGAGCCGACACCCTGGAATAAAAAGAGACTGTAGCTGATCAGCCGAGCAAGAAGGCTGTGAGGCTACTGTGAGAGAGAAACACAGGGAGAGAAATGAAGAGAGGGAGAGAACCGAGAAAGCGAGACACACCGACTGGAAGCGGGACACGGCCACCCTCTTTACTCATCATCATTTACAGACACGTTCCCTCCCGTCCCCCTTTCCTCCCACCCCCACCGGCGTGCATGGGAGGGAAGGGGGGGAAGGGGGAGCGCGGCGGGTTTTTGCGGTGGGGTCGCGAGGGCCAAGCAGCCAGCGTGCCGACCCGCCCCCTATCGGCGTGAGTTTCGCTATCTCCCTCGTTCCCTTATCGCGCCGCCCGGGATATGCCCTCTTCACGGCGTCGTAAAGCAGGCCAGAAGGAGGCTCGACACAGAATCCCATACGATGGACTCGGCCGATACAGCTCCTGCAATGCTTACGGAATCTTTCAACTTATCCTTTGCAAAGATAAAAGAATATTCGCAAGAACTGCGCGCTAAAATCAACCCAAGAAGGGAAGAGAAAAGTGGATATCAATAGGAAACCGAGAGTTCCAGGGAAGGGCTGTGTGCAGGGGAGGACTCAAGGAGGACACACGACCGCCAGATACACTCGATAAACCGACGCTTGCTTTGGGTTACGCGATCTGCAGGTGAAGCCGATGGTCGAGCAGGACCTCGGCCGCGCCGGGACCCAGATTGACCAAGAGGCATGAAGTGCAGAGGAGCGCGGGGAAGGCAGGCCCGGCCCTGCGGTGCTTGATGGGTGACGTCACACACACAGCAGATTACTAATTAATCTGAGTCCCGCCCGAAACCATCTGCCGCCGCGCTGTCTGGGATTAATTAGATTCTGAACACCTCGTCTGGTGGGCCACGCGCTCTTATGGGACTTTCCGATTACTTCTTCATAGACGAATTAGAGGCGGTGCTCTGCCACACGTGTGTACAAAACTACCAATTTCTTATCTTCCAAATACGTTGATTATAGAAACCCCGTTCGGGACAAAAGGGAGCAGGTGGGATATAATCAGTAAGAATAAAAGAACGATGTTAAAATCTGAACAATGGTAAACCTCGGACTGAAATGAAATCAGCGTAGTTTCTCAGCATCACACGCCCTCTTCGCCTCCAATCGAAGCTTCCCTGAGGTGTCGCCGCGCAAACACCGCCACAGTACCACCTGCCACACTCGATCAGCAAACGTTCTTGACTCTAGACTGACCATTTATTTCAGCGATTTACGATTTATTTCCCTTTCCTGTTCCTCCCCTTCTCTCTTTCTGCGGCCGTCCCGGGGCGTCAGATCTCCAGCTGGAGGTCGACGGAATGACGTCCTCTCCCGAGCTATGTTTGCAGAACAATTTAACATCCTTTGTTGACGAGTGACGCTAATGCCTCGGCCGCGCAGCCCCAACATGCAGCTTTTGTGCCGACGCGGAGATAAAGTCTAAATATTCCGAGTTGAGCTACAGGTGAGAGCGGCGGCGCGCGAGGGAGCCCTGGGAGGCTGGATGTGTGATGAGCGCGTGATGTATTTCGATGTAAAGTGTGTCATACGTAACAATACCTGTCCGGCCCCATGCATCGTGGGCGAGTGGGACAGGCCGGACACATAGCCAGCATACTTGCGCATAAAGGGAGAGTCCGCACAGTGCCAGGGGTGAAGGGGGGTGGGGGTGGACATTCGCCTTTGTCTGATGACTTATTCCGAGGATACCTATCAACTTACCCACTCACCCCCTCCCCTGCCCTCCCGTCCCCTTCCCTCCCCAGCCCTCCCTTCTCCTTCCTCTCTCTCTACCTGTACTCGCAAGGCAAGACAAATGTGTCAGTGATGATAAATAAAAAAATGGCAACATGAATACCTCAAATCCCTGCATATGTTGGTGGACACTGACAACATGACTCCTCCGCTGCACC
>NW_020869806.1:657593-660093 GCF_003789085.1 Penaeus vannamei | reverse complement strand
TGGAGGGAAAGTCATTCTTTAAAATCACACTTTCCACATTGACAGTAATATATTGCCTTTTCAGTAAAATTCTTCGTATTAATTTCGAAGCCATTGTACACCTTGACAAGTACTCCCCGCCGCACAGCGATTAATCAGTCCCTCAAATTGCAAACGCCATCGATCATGCAGCGAGATTTTCGCTTCTTAGTGAAACAATAAGGCACACTCACAGGGCCCGTGTTTGTGCCTCCGTCAGCGGCGCCCGACAGCGGCGGCGGCGGCGGCCTGGAGGACGAGCCATAACTCCTTTGAAATATTGTGAGGTGGTGAAGGCTGGGCTTGCGGCCTTGGTGTTATTAGTGTAGGTTGCGTGCGTGCGTGCGTGTGCTTTCTTCCCCGTGGAAGCTGAACTCTGGCGACTCCTGCAGTTGTGACAACACCAGCTCCAGTGGCCTCGGCCATTCGTCTTTCTGGCCAAGCGGCGGCCAATTATCACACACTGAACTCGTTGATGTCTGCCCGTCCGAGGCGCCGGTCGGAGTGATACCGGCGGATGACGAGCAACAACCTCCGGATCCGCTCCCAGGATGAAGCAGCGTTGGCGCAAAAAGAGAGCCAATCATCCCTAGACCCAAGCTTAACCGCAGCCAATCACCAAGTGTCTCCTCGACCCAATCATCCGAATCCGCAGTGCCTCCCGAGATCAAACCCGGCAGCCGCTTCCTTCCTCCGAGCTATACCTCCGCGGCGGCCAGCTGGATGACGCCGCGGAGCCACCCTGTAATCACTCCTTTCCTCCTGGCTCCTGCCGTCTGTCTACCTGGCTGGCGCTCCGAGTCCTCCGCCGTCCGAGCTGTCATCTCCCCATTCCGCGCGCTGCTCCATCTGCCGGGACGCCTGTCGATGCGCGCTTGTTTTTCCCCGCCGCTGCTTTTTGCGCATGCTGTATCCCTTATCAATTATCGCCTTGTAGGTGATGTTCCTGTCTCCCTCGCTGGTTGTCGTCGTCTTTTATCGTAGTTTCGTTTGTTCAGTGTGTGTATGTGTGTGTGTGAGTGTGTGAGTGTGTGTGTGTGTGTGTGTGTGTGTTGTGTGTGTGCGTGTGCGTGTGCGTGTGTGGTGTGTGTGTGTGTGTGTGTGTGTGTGTGTGTGTGTGTGTGTGTGTGTGTGTGTGTGTGTGTGTGTGTGTGTGAGAGAGAGAGAGAGAGAGAGAGAGAGAGAGAGAGAGAGAGAGAGAGAGAGAGAGAGAGAGAGAGAGAGAGAGAGACTGACAGATAGAGAGAGAGAGAGAGACAGAAAGAGAAAGAGTGAGGCAGACAGAGGGAGAGAGAGAGTGAGGCAGTGAATGTGTGTGGCAATATGTATGCTTTTACGTGCTACTTTCTTCAGTTTATCTACATGTGTTTATGCACTTCTTCAACCGACTCCGGTCTTAAGTAAACAACTCATCGCATCCTCATGTCAAATCTGCTTGAACCTATAATCTCGTTAAAATAAATGCCTCTTCCCCCTCCCTCCCCCCACGTTTAGCGCTATTCACGACCTCTCTCCCTTATTTATTCGCCGCTTATTCACGCCGATTCTTTCGTTGTTCATCCGTTGTCCTCTTCATCTCGACTCGCCACACCTCTCCTGTTACACGCGCCCATTCTGCTGTCTTCCTCTGCTGCATCCGCCTCTTCCTCCTCTCCTTTCGTCTCCTCCTCCCATCCTTCTTCTGTCTCTTCTCCTTCTTCTTTTCATCTTTCTTCTCCTTCATCTATTCTCCATCTTCTACTCTTTCTTCTTCTTCTATTCTCCGTATCCCTCTTTTTCTCCTTCTTCTATTCTTCGCATTCTTATTCTTCTCTTCCTCTAATTCTCCTTTTCCTTCTTCTCTTCCTCTTATTCTCCCTCTTCTCTTCCTTTTAATTTTCCTTTTTCTCTTCCTCTAATTCTCCCTCTTTCATCATCATCCTTCTTTTTATCCCTATTCTCTCAATGTTCTTTCTCCCCTTTTCTCATTTTGCCTGACTCATCTCTCCGCTCTATATTTTCTTCGCTGTCCTTCATCTCCATCCTTATCCTCTTATGCTTATCTATTCATCCATCCATCTATCTATCTGTCTATCTATCCATCCATCTATCTACCTATCTATCTGTCTGTCTATCTATCCATCCATCCATCTACCTATCTATCTGTCTATCTAGCCTATTACATCTCCCCTAAACTCCCTTCATCCGTCTTCTTCAGCGCGGCTGTTATCTTCTCCATTGTCATCTCCTTCTCCTCGTCCTTCTTCATTGCAGCAGCAGCAGCAGCGCCTCACATGCTCCTGTGTCTACCCTGACAAACACACCACTTCCACTGCGCCGCCGCCTTCGTGTGTGTTTGTTTGCATAATACTGGTTTCCCGTCTACTTGCGTGTCTGGATACGCCCCCGGCCCCCCTTTTCCCCGTAAAGAAAGAAAGAAAGGGGGAAAAAAGTGTTATTTGTCGTCGTGCGAAGCAAAATTGGTCAATCTGTCTTGATAAAG
>NW_020869806.1:642593-652593 GCF_003789085.1 Penaeus vannamei | reverse complement strand
CACCGAGTAATCGACAAAGGTCTCGCGCAAGTGAAGTTAATGATGTTTTCTCTTTCACGATTGCGCTTTCGAGGCGTGAGCTCCATGCAGAGGTTACAGCCGTCGACATTACTTTAAACACTCGCTAATGAACGTTTAAGGTTCTCTATAAGGTCTGCGTGCTAATATTCCTTAGATGCAAACTTGAGGCACCAAACAAAAGCAACATTGGCACAGAAACGACTCTTTCCTTATTCGAATAAAACAGACCTTACACAATCACCTCACCCCCCCCCCCCCCTAAAAAAAAAAAAAAAAAAAAAGTCAAGACCAAACACGAGACGTAGAAAGGAAATACATCCAACGTGACGTTAATGGGCAGATCAAATGAGGGTCCTGTCACTTTAATTTCATGACAAACGAAAACTTAATTACTAAAACATTCAACGGCCACTCGCACGGAAATTGGGACGACTGAATCACACGTTAGCTGTCAGAGCTCGCGATATCCAGGCCAGCGCGTGCGAATCTGGTCCCGCGATTTACTCTGGCCATGTTGGACTAACGATTCGGTTCTCGTTGGATTCTGTTCACGTCTGGCAAACGCTCTGTTCACGTCCCATCGTCCCATTGTTTCGAAATGTTTATTATTCTCATGGGAAAAAATATCGGTGTGTTCTAAAAATAGAACTGACAATTATAATGATGGCAAGTAATGTTGTAGTCGTAGTGGTTGTAGTAATCTGTAGTAGCAGCAGTAACAGAAGCAATAGCACAAGTAGTAGTGGTAGTAGAAGTGGTAGTTGAAGCGGTAGTAGTAATAATACTAGTAGTAATAGTGGCAATAATAGTAGTAGTAGTAGTAGTACTAGTAGTATTGGTAGTAGTAGTAGTAATAGTAATAGTAGTAATAGTAATAGCCGCAGCATAGCAGTAGCAGCAACAGCAACAGCAGTAGTAGTAGTAGTAGTAGTAACAGCAGTAGAAGTTCTACTAGTAATGACAGCAGTCCTAGCAACAATAGCAACATTAGCCCCCCAAAAAAAAACATACGAAAAGCAATGCAAAAATAATCAAGAGGATCATTAAAAATATGAAAATAGTAATGATACTATAACCCTGGCAAACAAAACCAACAGTCGTCATAACAACAGAAATATTAACAATAAAAAGGACGATAAAGTAGAACAAACAACATAATGTTTTTACAAGGTATCCTACGAGTACATGGCACAAATAACAGATAACATTATCTGTCTTTGCACATTGCACAAGGAGCTAAGAAAAAGTACTCAGACAGAAAAGACAGGAAGAGAGAGAGAGAGAGAGAGAGAGAGAGAGAGAGAGAGAGAGAGAGAGAGAGAGAGAGAGAGAGAGAGAGAGAGAGAGAGAGAGAGAGAGAGAGAGAGAGAGAGAGAGAGAGAGAGAGAGAGAGAGAGAGAGAGAGAGAGA
The DNA here is from genome assembly GCF_003789085.1 of Penaeus vannamei. NCBI lineage: Eukaryota > Metazoa > Arthropoda > Malacostraca > Decapoda > Penaeidae > Penaeus > Penaeus vannamei. The sequence continues at coordinate 651,162 of NW_020869806.1, read as the reverse complement.
GAGAGAGAGAGAGAGAGAGAAAGAAAAAGAAAAAACAAAAAGAAAGAGAAAACAGATAAAGAGCGAAAGAAAGAAAAAGACACAAGAAGAAAAAACAAAAGAACAACGCCCCCCCCCTTACAGAAACCGAACGCCGCCGAGACCTCTTCACCTCCCCCCCCCCTCCCCTCCCTCTACGCGGCCGTACTGAGGAGTCCCTAAACAGCCACAACCTTTCATGTCATCAGCCTCGAGTGACGTCCCCGAGGAGATCAAAGCGCCTTGAGATTTTGGCAGGCCGAGTCTCTCGAGTTGCTTGAATAATTCATCAGGTCGTCACTGCTTCATCCTTGGCCTTCGAATGGCGGGGGGTGCGGTGTGAGGGGGGGGGGTGAGGTCGGAAGGGGTGAGGTGGGAAGGGATCACGGGAAGGGGTGGTGTGAGGGAAGGGGTGTGATGGGGTGTGAAGGGGTCGTAGGAAGGGGTGAGGTGGATTGGGAAGAGGTCGTAGGAAGGGGTAGGGTGGGAAGAGATCGGAAGGGGTGTGGAGGGATGGGGTGGAGGGGTTGGAAGGGGTGGAGGTGGAAGGAGTCGAAAGGAGGGGGGGGGGTTGCGGGTACGAAGAAGGGTGAGGGGACGAACTGATTGCTTTTGTTAATGGCCTTCACACTGGCTGCGGTTAAATCGACGTCCCATTCGATATGTTCTTCTCCCTTGCTTCCCTTCTCTTCCTTACTTGCCTCTTCTGTTGTTTGTAAGATATTCACAAAGTTCCTGCGGTCGCCGGTCTAACTGCCACATTATTTTCTCTTGCGATTTTTTCTTTATTTCCTCATTTTAACCGTCCTTAATCTTTCCTGGTTTTATTGCGTTTGTTTGTGTGCACCTCTGTCTTTTATTCTATACCCACCTTTCTTCCCATCTGGCTATTCTTCATATCCCTTACTCCCGCCAACCATACCCCCCCCCCGCCAAACCTTCGCCCTCGAGAACCCTCTGAATAACCCAACCCAAGCCCCAAAAGCCCCTCCGCCGCCGTCGCGCAAGTCCACATACCAGTGTTTGGAATGTGCAGCGGGACACGCCCTCGGTCCAGCGAGTCAATAAAAACCCTCGAGATCCTCTTCGCTTTCTTCAAGGCGGCGGCGGTCGTGGGGCGCCCCTTCATGATGGACTCGCGCTTGACCGGCGTAAAAAAGGCACTCGTTCCTCCGCGCGTTGCCAGCTCCTTTTTCGTGACTGCCTTCTCTTAACGACGGCCATATTTCACAAAAATTTCGATGCCCTCTCTCTCTCTCTCTCCCCCGTATATATATATATATATCTTTTTCCAACAACACTCCCCTCCCTCGCTCCCTGGTCACGGGACGGACTAATAAATACCCGAGAATCTCAAACTAAATTGGAGTTTTATGCATTTTTTTAGGTGTGTGTTGAGCGTGATTGGTGTCTTGCATGTATGACCCAAGATCCAGCGTGTCTCTCCTACACGACCCGTAAATAATGGAGCCCAATGCTGAAGCCCCTGATCGATCCCTTAATAATGTGTTAGACTTGATTTGTCCTCAGCGCGGCCAGCAATCGCCAGTGTTCCCTTTCAGTGCGGTGCGTCTCCCTTCTTCGCTCTCACATGTCAAGTACGTGTCATGTTCTTTAATGTCTTGACAAATAGGTTGTCGTTCGCGGCTGGCATCATCACAAAAGCCTTGCTGATATACTTGATATTTATGTGTATGATCACTAGCATGTGTCACTCTCGCGCTGCATTCGTGATTGATGTCACAATCAATTCTTGACTTTTTTTTCTATCTTGACAAAGCTATATGCTGTACGTATAAATTCCTGTTGTTTGGACTATACATCACACTTAAACGCCCTGCCAGCACTTTGTCACTCACATTCGCGTATAATGAATTTCAACTTATCAGAGCATGACTCAGAGAACCAGCAGAAAAGAAGAAGATAAAACCAGAGGGAGAGACTGCAATTGAAAGACAATAACAGCAGAAAATGCTATCCTTAAGGTCGAAAATGACGAAAGAGTGAGGGGCGTCAGGGCGTAGTGTACTATTAACATCGAACATGGGTGGCATTGCTTAAAGTGAGTCCGTTACCCGTGAATGCGTAAACACACACACCTTCCCGCCCTAACCACTGGCAAAAGAAGGCTAACGGTACACAAGAAACAATAACAGCAACATCACCAAAAAATAGCAATAAAAACTGATAATCGAACGAGAACATGAATAACCAATAAGAACAATAACCAATAATTTTCACCGAGTTTATATATTACATATTCCAGAAAAAATATGGTAAAAATTCCCGTGTTCAATGCTTTATCTTTCGCTTGCCTGCGTGAAAAAGTTACCTTAATTCGGGACTATCTTACTCCGGCGTGTCCCCGTCGAGGAGGGAATTTCAAATACACGAAGCAAGGGTTACTGCAACGTACAAAAAGTGCTAAGGTACCACGGCTGTGTGTGTATACATGCATGTATGTATGTATGTATGTATGAATATGTACGTAAGAATGCATGTATATATATCCATGTATGTTTGTATGCGTTTATGTACTTTTTTCAAGTATCCATATATGTATGTACAAATGTAAAAATGTATGTATGTATGAATATATGTAAGGGAATCAACGGAAACGACCGAGGGGCGCATGCGGTGAGGGCCTCCCAGGGTTCTGCTAAACACGAGTCAGGGGTCCTTGCTCTCTTTTTAAATATTTTCTTCATATTCTCGTTCACTCACACAGTCTTACCTTACATTCTTAAAAAAAACAAAAGACAAGACTCACTGGGTTTCATTCACCAACAAAAACCACCCCCGCAAGCACGCGTAAACGCACAGACACGCGGTGTATACAAACGCGCGCAAGTGTGAACTAAAAGTGCGTTGTAATAATAAATGTTCCTTGAGCTCGATGGAGAGGGACTACATTCTACGTCCGAGTAATTATGCCCAACACAGTCCCAAGTACTGTTTACACTGATGTTTTATCGCTGTTAATATTTGCTTAATAAAGAATTAATAAAAGGTTACCGCACATCAAACATTCTAGAATGATTGCGCTTGTGAGAATGAATCACTGGACGAAGCGAAAAAATTAACAATTGGCGTATTCGTGTGAGGTTTTAATCGAACGCATCAATTAAATCTCCTGTTTTGCGAAGTTATGCCTACTCACACTTTTTTCCGTGTGTCACAATGCACTTCACAGATGACTTTGTTCACACAGGCATGAAGACATACACGAATGGTAGAACAATCAGCCGTACTAATATTACGGTAGAAAAACAAGCATAATGCACAATAAATAAACCTCGTTTGTGCGTTGCGGGTTTCTCGAACATACACACACACACACACACACAACACACAACACACACACACACACACACACACTAACGTAGCGGAGGGCGTGTGGGGCAAGCGTGCGTGCGGCCGTGAGTGCGAGCGCGAGGAGAGGAAGACCCCAAGTAAAGGAGCCAGGGAAGGCAATAACAGATGACACAATCCGCTAAAAATATGAGCAAAAACAAGCCCGGACATTGAGAGGAGTCGCCAAGGTCGCGGGGAGCAAGGAAAGGCCACACGAACTTCACATTTCACACAGGAAATGCCCCAGTCAGGCCAGATGCCATGGGGGGCGGGATGGGCGTGAGGGTGAAGTGTTTGTCGTAGGGGGAGGGGGAGGAAGTGCCAAGCGGCGGAGGTGGGGGAGGGTAGCTGGGCGTGAGGGGGTAGTACGGGATGGAGGTGGGGGAGGATTAGTCCAGGGGGATGTGGGGGAGGATTAGTACAGGGTGGAGGTGGAGGAAGGCTCGCACAGGGTGGAGGTGGGAGGGGCAGCAATGGGCGGAGATAAGAGAGAAAAGAGGGGGAGAGGGGAAGGGAGGGGGGAGTGTGAACGTCATGCCGTATCCGCTTTGTTGCGGCTTCGTTGTAAACCTCCCTGCTCCCGTTTCAGTCTTAGGATAAACTACTTCAAAATCGTCGTTCTGGTAACAACTGTACTCTGTCGAATGTAAGAGAATGTATGTAACACTGTAATTACGTTCGCCCGCCGAACAGATAGCCAGGGCGGTAAAATAAACTTACTTATCTCATCTGGTAGCAAGTACGTAGGTAAAACTGATATTATTCCAGGAGGACATGCGATTACAAATAGTTAATGATAGCCAGCGAGAAGGACGAAGAAAAAATATCATTCGTCCAATATCGTATATATATATATATATATATATATATATATATATATATATATATATATATATATATATATATATATATATATATATATATACAAAAAACAGAATGACAGGGAAGATGATTCGGTAATTATGACGTATAAATGAGACACCAACCAAGATGATATTGCGTATGAAATGTTATTGGGTAAACTCTACGGAAAAATATCCTAACGTCACGCGAACACAAATATTACCGAAAAAAGAAACACCTTTGTACCCTTTTCCCGGCTCCTCCTCCCAATCCTTAGTAAACACTCAAGACTTTCTTCAGATTTCGGGCCGTGAGGAGAATGAAGAAGAGGGAGGAGGAGGAGGAGGAGGAGGAGGAGGAGGAGGAGGAGGAGGAGGAGGAGGAAGAGGAGAGGAAGAAAGAAGAAGAAGAAGAAGAAGAAGAAAAAAAAGAAGATGATGATTGTGAAAATGAAGATGATGAAAAAGGAGAAGATGATGATAAAAAGAGATGAAGAAGAAGACAAAGAAGGATAAAGAACATATAGAGGAAAATAAAGAATGGAACTGAAGTAGAAGAAAGAAGGCAGACAGAGAGAGTAGATGAAGAAGGAGGAGGAAAGTGTGGAAGAGGAGGGGCGAAGGGGAGGGGGAGGGGGGGGGGGAGTCTGGCTCTGTGGAGAATCAGCTCGCAGTTTATTGACACAACATCTCGCTATGCTGTTTCTTTATACCGCAGCGACTTTCCCAATGATGTTGATATATCTCTAAACTCGGACTTTTTATTTATACGCTCGTTGACGAAATGAAATATGAATCACACTCGTCCATAAACTCCTTTCTTGCTTCGCCTCTTCATCGTGATTACTATTTTTTCCTCACCTTTACTCTACTTCGCCAAGAAACCTGTGTGGGTGCCTGATGGAACACCTACTCGCTCCGGCCCGGGCTCAGGACGCGATCAACAAGTGGCTGCGGCCCCGGCGAGGCGCTCTCTCTCGCACTTCCTCTTTCTCTCTCTCTCTCTCTCTCTCTCTCTCTCTCTCTCTCACTCTCTCTCTCTCTCTCTCTCTCGCACTTCTCTTTCTCTGTCTCTCTCTCTCTCTCGCTCTCGTTCTCTTTCTCTGTTCTCTCAATCTCTCCTCGCTCTCGCACTTCCTCTTTCTCTCTCTCTCTCAATCTCCCTCGCTCTCGCACTTCCTCTCTTCTCTCTCTCAATCTCTCCTTCGCACTCCTCTTTCTCTCTCTCTCTCATCTCTCCCTCGCTCTCGCACTTCCTCTCTCTCTCTCTCTCTCAATCTCTCCCTCGCTCTCGCACTTCCTCTTTCTCTCTCTCTCTCAATCTCTCCCTCGCTCTCGCACTTCCTCTTTCTCTCTCTATAGATATCTAGCATGGGTAGATGGAAAAGACACACACATACATACATACACACACACACACACACACACACACACACACACACACACACACACACACACACACACACACATATATAATATATATATATATATATATATATATATATATACATATATATATATATATATATATATATATATATATATATAATATATATATATATATATATATATATATATATATATATATATATATATATATATATATATATATATATATATATATATTATATATATATATATATATACACACATACATACATACATACATACATACATATATATATATATATATATATATATATATATATATATATATATATATATACATACATATCACTATCGCTATCATCCCCAGACGCAATCTCAAAGCCCCAGCCTCCCCAGACGCAATCCCCAGCCACCCCGCGACCCGCCGCCTTACCTGGCCTCCCATCACGCCCGCCGTCGCCTCAATCAATCAGGCCAAAGAAATAGCCTCGTTTTTTTCCCGGTGCGACCAAGGCGGGGTGATTGCCACGGTGTTAATTTTCAGCCCGCGATGGACGACCTCGGTTCGCTCGCTTAAAAAGAGCCAGGATTAAAACCTCGTCGGCGGCGGCGGGAGGGGCGCGGGCGAGGCGGGCGAGAGGGGCGCGGGGCGAGGCGGGCGGGAGTGTTCAAGGAGCGATAACACTGCAGCATACGGCCTACTCTATTTACCTTCATAACAAGGCAGGCAAAGGACCCCGTATGTTGTCTGGGCGACCAGTGTTGCCAGCTCGCGCGTGAACTCTATTCTAGTGGACTTGTTGCTTAGCTTTGCCAGCGACACCGCAGTGGGTTCCTGCGTTGTAACTACCCCAGCATACTATCCTTGATCCCGCGCGCCGTTTTTGGTTACATGTTCCTGTCCGGGTTTCTAATTGGACAGTGCCCCTGTGTCTTCTTTCCTATCTGCCCCTCCTGTTTTCTCGCCTTTTTCTTTTGCTCCTTTTTACTTTCCTTTTTGAGCTGAACGCCTGGGAATCGTGTCATGATTGTCCCGCTCTCCCGCCCGCTTTTCGCCTTCGCCAAACCGCTGTTTGCTTTACGTGTAAAAACAGAGATGACTCTTGTATTTTTATGAGTGTGCTTGACGCTCTCTTGGGCCTCACGGTGACTTGTATAACAAAGTAAAGAGTGCCTTGGATCACATTATTAGCCACAGTAACAGAATAACGTGTGATCTAAGGACTGACCAACTACATTGTTAAGTGTTAATGGAAAGAGATGTATACCGGGTTAAAACTGAACGGCAGTAAGGGGACTTTCTCTCATATATTTCTATACGGAGGTTTCCAGAGCCTAAGTCCGGCCAGTTCTCGATCACTCCTCGTCTTTCTCCGAACCGATCTCGGTTTCCCATTTCTCTAAGTCGGTGGCTACGTCTGTAAAGAACCAATTACTATTTATAACGCCACCTCCCATGTAGGAGAGTGATTGCAGAGTGAAATAATCTCAATTATCAATCACGCCCAACCGGCTGTCTGTCAAGTATGACGTTTCTCGATTTATTCGCAGTGGGACTTCTAGAGCTCGGTTAATCTACGTCCAGAGATTATTTGAAAAGTGTCTGCCTCTGACGCCGCGTTGGGCTGAAACAAAACGGATTTCTTAAAGTGACCCCTCCCTCTCCCTCCCTCCCCACCCCTCTCTTTTTCTTTTTCTTTTCTATCATTCTCTCTCTCTCTCTCTCTCTTCCTCCCTCTCCCTCTCTCACTCCCATCCTTCTCTCTTTTTTCCCTTTTCTTTCTCTCCTCCCTCTCTCTTTCTCTTTTTCTTTTCTCTCATTTTTCTCTTTTTTTTCTCTTCTCTCTCTCCTCCCTCTCCCCCATCTCTCTCTCTCTCTGTCTCTTTCCCTTCCTCTCTCTTTCTCCTTCCCTCTCTCTTCCTCTCTCACTCTCTCTCTCCTTCTCACTCACTCTCTCCCCCTCTCCCTCTCTCTCAATTTCCTTTTAACACACTATCATTCTTCTGATGCTCCCTTCAATATTCTCAAGTGTCTTGCCTTCTCATCTTTCACTAGTGGACAGCATGCTTGTTTGTGCGTGCGTGTGTGTGAGTGTACATGATTTGTGTGATTGTGAGATCGTGTGTGTGTGTGTGTGTGTGTGTGTGTGTGTGTGTGTGTGTGTGTGTGTGTGTGTGTGTGTGTGTGTGTGTGTGTGTGTGTGTGTGTGTGTGTGTGTGTGTGTGTGTGTGCGTGTGCGTGTGCGTGTGCGTGTGCGTGTGCGTGTGCGTATGGGTGTTCGTGTTCGTGTGCGGGCGCGTGCGTGTTCGCGTACGCGTCCGTATGCGTATATGTACGTCCGAGTGTGTGCACGGACCTGTCTATAAAAATACAGACCTCTCCGCGGGCCCTTCCGCCGCCCGCCCGCCTGCGCTCCTCCGCCAAAGGAACTACACGCAAGCAGGAGCCGCCGGACGACGAGCAGCTCCTTCCCCTCCAGCTCGCGCGTCGCACACCGGCCGCCGACGTCATGAAACAGCTCGGCTTTAAGACCACAGCATGTAAAATTCACGCCGAAGAGATAACATCAGTGCCAGCCATTATTTATCGCTGTTCACCGGTAATATGGCTGACGCGGCGAAAGACAAGGACTTGAGCAGCGAAAAAAGGAGGGGGGGAAGGTAGATGTAAGAAAAAAGGTAAGAAAGACGGGGGGAAGAAAAAATCGAATAATAAGAAAGAGTAATTGAAAGGAGAGAAGGGGAGGAGGTCCCAATAGGAGAAGGGGAAGGTATCGCTTGACCAACGCTTTCCCTGCTGCTCGCCCTGTTAGAGTGGGGTTGGAGTGGGAGTGGGGGAGGGATTGGAGTAGGGGTAGGCGTCGGACTGGGGTGGGAGTCGGAGTGGAGAGGGGGTTGGAGTGGGAGTGAAGGCTACACGGAGGAGTGATTGAGGGGAGAGGAGATAAAATCGAGAAGAGAGGAGA
>NW_020869806.1:635093-640093 GCF_003789085.1 Penaeus vannamei | reverse complement strand
AGAGGCCGGCGCAAGGGGCCTCTCCCGGCGCGGGCGTGGGACGGCGCCCTCGTCCCAGGGGGGAGATTCTCGCTCTTCTTTTAGCGTCCTGCCCGCCCGCCGCCTGCTCTGCCGCTCGCCTGTCCTCCCTCGCAGTCCAGGCCGCCCGCGCTATCACAATCGAGGGGGAGGATGAGGAAAAAGGGGTAGAGACGGAAGGGAGAGGCAAGGGGAAGGAGGACAGGAAAAGAGAGAGAGAGAGAGAGAGAGAGAGGAAGGGGGACAGGGAAAGGAGGGGGAAAGGAGGAAGGGAGGGAAGAAAGGAGGGAGAAAGGAGAGAAAGAGAGAGAGAGAGAGAGAGAGAGAGAGAGAGAGAGGAGAGAGAGAGAGAGAGAGAGAGAGAGAGAGAGAGAGAGAGAGAGAGAGAGAGAGAGAGAGGAGAGAGAGAGAGAGAAGAGAAGAGAGAGCGCAACCTCCTTGATGAGCGAAGGCGACAACAACAGCAGCCAATCGACTCGACGAGCACGGGACGCGAAGACAAATGCGAAAATCCAGACGCACGGGCAAATAACTGTCAGACACACAGACAAACATTGGCAAGACATCTAGACAGACCATCAGTCTTCCAAGCAGACTCTCGGACAACAGACAGGGAACACGAGCCATGTGTTGAAGATGCAACCTCGGCACCTTGCAGAGTGCATTCCTGGCAACCCTGGTCCCGCCTTACGAAAGTAGGTTGAAGGATAAGGATAAAGATTTATGGGTTTTACTCTAATCCCTAAACAAGTTATCTCGCCTCATTAGATACCGCCGAAGACAGACAAACACGCGTGCTATCAGACCCCTAAACAAAAATCAACAGCAACAACAGCCACTGGAACAGCAGCAGAAAGAACAACAACAAAAACAGCAACAGCAAAAACAACAAAAATTAAGCCCCCCCCCCTTCCCCCCTCACACTAAAAAGGGACCCACAGCATTATCCCATTTTCTACCGCCGTCCCGACCTCATTAAGGATGTGCTTGTTTCAAATATCCATTTTATCTTCAACACTAATTTAGCTAATTCCAGGCGATTAATTTAAAGACCTGCAGGCGGCCGCGGGGATTGCGCCAGATCGGGGAGGGCGCGGGACTTTATTGCTGTTTCGGAATCGGCGACGCGAGGGGGGGGGGAGGCCATTACGGCGACGAGGAAGGGAATATTAAACGTCAACTTTCGGGCCGCGGGATTTATACGTGTGTTCGGCGAGGGCGGCGGGTAATTTCGGGTCTATTTCGGCAATTGAATTATGGAATGACCGAGGAATGCTCTTAAAAGGGGACCAAACATTAAACTAAAAGAAGGACACATTCACACAGATATGCACGCAAAAAACGAGTGTGTTTGTGTACACAAGGAGATACACGGACAGATACACAGGCGGACGTGTCTGCACACATATCTAGGCCTATTTCTCTCTACACGTAGTTCCTCTCTATCGAGAAATTAATATCATATTAATAGCCCTCAACCCCTCCTACTCCTGCTGTTCTCATCAGTATTCATATCAGCACCACGCCCCTCCTAACCGCCGCCCATACCCACCCATACCCGCCCATAGCCAGCGTGGGAGCCAGGCAGTTACTCTCTCTCCGTACGCTCTCGCCGGCTGTAACAGATACGTCAGCGGCGAGGGCGGTGCTGACGGCTGGTTCCGGTGCTAACGACTTAAAAATTACTCCTGCCCCATTCATAATAGGGCCGCTCGCGTTTCCCGGGAATATTATATTCGTGGGGACAGGTCGTTCTGCCAGTCACTTACGCGCTTCGTTTGTTTACCTGAGGAAGTCGCAATTCCCTCGCCGACTTTTTCCGCCGCCATTTTCTCTCCCGATTGTCATTTGTCACGAGCGCCTGCGAAGAATTCCTCCGTGTCAACCGAGAGGGGAAGTGTACACGAGGCTGATTACGCCGAACGTGGGCTTGATCTCCTAAACACGTTTCAAAGCATAAAAAGCGGCGACGATCAAGGAATAGACCAGCCGAGCGTAACGCCTATTTAGTACGACATCCGACGGACGTCTGGTGGACTTGCCACGTAATCAAGACCGCGCCAAAATGAGCATGTAGGCTGCAGTACGGCCGGGCCTCCATGTTGACAAGCAACAAGGGTATCGCTTGCCTCTCGTAAATCCTAGTTACTGCCTGCGGTGCTTCGACGGGATGCCCTGCCCGCACGGCTGTGATTGGTCACGCTTTTTGCTTTTCTTTCCAGATAACCCGCATCAACATCTGTTCGGCCGCGGGAGATTAGAGCTATTTTCTCGTCCCAGATTCTTTCTTTCTCATATCGTTCTTCTTTTTAGACTTTTTACTATCATTTCGCTCTATTTTCCTTGCAACCTCATAGAAAACAAAGTTACAGGCAATGTTATCTAACGAAGGGCTGCCTTGCTCCAGACGGCACATCTACGAACTCGCAAACGGGTGTGCTCTGCCCTGCCAACAGGTGTCTCGAATCCCCAGCACGTGTACTTCGATAGCAACGAAGGAGATTCGAGGCCCTGCCTAGCCCCCCCCCCTCCCCCTCCTCCTCTCGGGTCTCAATGTGCGTGACTGAACTTCCCCAACTTTCGTAACGTTATTATCCACGCTTTGCAACTCATTTAGCATTTTGTTCTCGCGGAACGTACCCACACGGGACGCGGGCGAGGGCCTTCCGGTGTCGGGTCCGAGGCCAGAGGGATTTCGAAAGACTGACGCCCGTCCTCGAGCTCATCAGCGCCAACAATGCTTCAATCTCGTGTCAGACCGACAAAACACACGGCTCTCTCCCGACCCACGCCCACCCCACCCACGCGCCCCCTTTGCCCCCTCACCCCCCCTCGCCCTCGCCGCCCATCCCTTCTCCCCGCCCGCCCTCGCCGTCATTCTCCGACGCTGATTGGCCACGTTTGTTCAATAAGGTATAGAGCGAAGCGTGACGTCATTCCCTCTGTTTGCCTTTAACCCAAAAGAAAACACTTCGAGTTTGACTGAACCGCCGCAGTCGTGACATTAGTGTTTGGTCCTTCCCCCCCTCCCCTCCCCTCCCTTCCTCTGCCTCCCTCCTCCCTCTTTCCCTTCTCCTCACACATCTCCCCCTTCCCCCTCACCCCCTTCATCCTGCGGTGTAATTAACCCATACACGCCCGCGGCCGCCCTGTCGAGGCCTACCTCACCTTCTTCCTCGATGGAGACCCTCAATAGGCAATGACTGGCCTCAACTGCTTCAAGGATGGCGTGGTCGAAATCAGGGCCAGAAGCAACACTGCGATGGGAGGCGTGTTATTACATATTTCATAGGTAATCTAGGGTCCCTTCATCGAAAATGCATGAAGCTTACATATTTAAAAGTATATATCGACTGCCAAAGCTCTCCGTTGTGAAAAAGCTCCACGTGAACAATCTACTATTCTCAATGTGTCAATCAACCTTCTTTTCTACCCATCGTAAGAGAAAGAAAAAAAAAAATCTTAATCAGAACAAAATATTTCCAGCATCTCAAAAGTCCCCAAAGCCTTAATCTGCTCACACTATAAGAAAAAAAAGTAACGCAATAATGGCGCAAGACTTAAATAAATACGCGTAAAAAGGTCAAAGGGCATGCCGTTCCCATCCACACCATTTACCTGAACAGCCGAGAAGTTTCCAGAATATTCCTCGCCTCCAGCATCAGTCAATCCGCCTCTCAAAGGAAGGAAAAAAGAAAGAAAGAAAGAAAAAAAAAACGGACGCACTTCGTCTCGAGAAATGCCTAAAAAAATCTAAGGCTCTCGACGCCCCAGAGAGAGAGAGAGAGAGAGAGAGAGAGAGAGAGAAGAGAGAGAGAGAGAGAGAGAGAGAGAGAGAGAGAGAGAGAGAGAGAGAGAGAGACGAGAGGAGAGAGAGAAGAGAGAGAGAGAACAGAGAGAGAGAGAGGAGGAGAAAGAGAGAGAGAGAGAGAGAGAAAGAGAGAGAAGAGAGAGAGAGAGAGAGAGAAGAGAGAAAGAAAGAGAAGAGAGACAAGAAGAAAAGGAAAAAGCGAGAGAAAAGAGACAAGAAAAAAGAAAGGGAGAAAAGAAAAAAAAAGAGAGAAACAGGAAAGGGAGAGAAAGAGAAAGAAAAAAGAAAAACGATATAAATAAGAAATAAGAGAAAGAGAAAAGAGAAAAAATACGAAAGAAAGAGATATATAAAGAGAGTAAGAGAACAGAGAAGAAAAAAAAAAAACGGAGAAAAAACAACCTTACAAAAAAAGTTCTTTACCACGTCGTCGCGTCACCGAGACCGAAACTTACCTGGAAAAGAAGAGAGAAAAAATGTATATTAGTATTTACTGTCATGACTATAATGTGGCGATACAAGTGTTAAGAATGATGTGTGTGTGTGTGTGTGTGTGTGTGTGTGTGTGTGTGTGTGTGTGTGTGTGTGTGTGTGTGTGTGTGTGTGTGTGTGTGTGTGCTGTCGGGGGGGGGGGGGGTGAATGAGTTAGAGAGTGATTAAAAGCGAGCGAATGTGTCCGTGAGTGATTGAAAGGGTGAGTCATTGAGTGAAAAAGCACCCACGCCCATCTTCTCACTTGGCCACTTACACACACAAAAAACACCCATATCAATCCACTCACCTGTCTGCAAAAACACTCATCCATACACACAAAAACACCAAACCTCACTCTCCCCCCCCCCTCTACACACGAACACCCACATACCCGCGCATCCTCTCCATACCCCCCCCCCCCACACACACACAAACACACACTTTGACACCCTTTTACTAAAACACACCTATCCACCCCCCAACAAACGCATCCGCAACTACTTGCGCCCTACACACACAAACACGTCCACACCCTCCCCTCACATACACCCACATCCACTTACGCCTTTCCCCCCATATACAACCACCCACTTATGCCTCCCCCCGTCTATCAAACCCCCAACAACCACCCACATACGCCTCCCAACCATCTACCACCTACAAACCACCCACATACGCCATCCCCTCCCCTTTCTCC
>NW_020869806.1:610093-615093 GCF_003789085.1 Penaeus vannamei | reverse complement strand
TTCCCTCCTCCCTCCCTTCAACTTTCCCCTCTCCCTACCCTGCTCCCTCCGTTCAACTTCCCTCTCCCTCCCCCCCCCTCTCTTCCTTCAACTTTCCCCCTCCCCTCCCCCCTTTCTCCCTTCCCCCTCCTCCCTCTCTTCCCCCTCTCTCTCCCTTCAACTTTCCCCTTCCCTTCCCCTTCCTCCTCCTTTCCCCTCCTCTCTCCCTTCAACTCCCTCCCCCTGCTCTCCCCCTCTCCCGTCCGAGTTGCGTCTTGCCCTTTCTCCTTGCGGCTGCCCCCTCCCCCTCCCTCCCTCTCCCCCTCCCCCGGCCTCAGTCTTGTGGTGTTTTCTCCTTTTCCGTCGGTCCGCCTCCTCCCTTTTGCTCCTATAACACATGTATATAGCTTATCATATGTTTTATTGCTGTTTTTTAATAGGTAGGGTACTTGCTTACCCTTGCTCTCTTTCTTTCTTTCCTTTTTTTCTGCTTCTGTCCCTTCTTTTCTTACCTCTTTCGCTTTCTCTGCTTCTCTCTCTGTTTTCTCTGCCCTCCCCTCCCTCACTCTCACCCTCTCCCTCCCCATCGCCCATACCTTCTCCCTTCCTCTCTCTCTCTCCCTCGCCTCCATCCTCTCCTCTCCCTCTCCATCCCCTTCTCCCTGACTCTCACCTCTCACCCTCCCTTTATCTCTCCTCCCCCTCCCCTCGCCTATACCTTCTCCGTTCCTCTCTCTCTCTCTCGCCCCCCCCCATCTCCCTCTTCATCTCCTTCTCCCTTACTCTCACCTCTCCCCTCCCCTCCCTTTCCCTCTCTCTCCCCCTCCCCTTTCCCTCTCTCTCCTCCTTCCCCTAATTCTCCCTCCATTCCCCCTCTCCCTCCCTCTCCCCCTCCCCTTCTCCCTCACTGAATAGCCTGTCGATCCTCGCACGCTCATGTCACAGGAATTTTTTACACCCGTATCCTGTACAACTGACAAGCCCAAAGCCCCGAAATAACGCTGGTTGTGAGGTCAGACTCGATCTTCAAAGGCGAGGGTTCGTTCTCGAGGGCGATCGTGTGGGTGAGGGGTTACGATTTATGAGTAATTATTGTTGTAATTATCATTAATATTATCAATGTATTCTTCTTTTTATCATTACTACTACTACTTATATTTTTACCATTTTTGTCACCATTACTATTATTGTCATTGTTATTATCATTATCATTTTCATCATCATTATTATTACTACCACTACTACTATCAGTATCATCATTATCATTATTACCAATATCATTGATACTTCCATTACCATATTATCATAATGATCAAGAAGGCGGGAACGAAGGAACGGAACATGGCTATTACGCATCTTTCCTTCCCCCTTTTCGCCAATCACTTTTTGAGACCTTATCCATTCTTTTTTACTTTCTTTTGTACTTCGACGAACTTCTCTGCTGATCTTGGAAAGTAAAAAAGTAGTAGAGTTCATCACGAGGCTGATTTTCATTAAACTTGTAACAAAATTATCTCGGATTCTATAAGAAAAATAAGGTTCCTGATAATGACGTTGTAAAAATCAGCTCGGAAAGAAAACGATCGGTTTTTCCATTAATATTCGGGGTCGCTTCAACTCCTATCATCCTGCACGCGGAAAAAATAGGATAGTAAAAATGTAACCTGAGAAAGAAAGAAAGATGAAAAAAAAAAAGACTCAGAACTATGAAGAAAAAAATTCTGTTCCTTTAGAACAGCGGCCATTTTACGGTAGATTGGTCACTGCTGACGCCATCGAAAATAAAACATTAAGGGACGGAATCACCAGAGATAAACATCATTAATTTCGCCTTACTTCTTCGTCCCTTTCGCCGACACTCGCCCTTGGCCATCTAGCGGCGAGCGCAGAAAGCCCCGCCTCCCATAGAGGACTCTACGGGCCTCTTCTTCTCTTTTCAGTCACGATTCGTATATCCATTACACGGTCTCCTGCAATTTGCTTCATTGCCATTTCTTTCTCGTGAATCCTTTGTGCAAGATGAGAAAGTGTGTCAGGCGTCTGTTGCAGGAGTTTATGTCGATATTATGCAGAGCAGGACGTAAGTAAATTTTCTTTCAGAAGTTCCCGAAGTAAAAATTCATCTCACAATAAGCACGCAGATATTCATGTATTCGCGGTCGGAGGGCGGCGGGGAGGGGCAGGGGGAGAGGAGGAAGGAGGAGGGAGGAGGGAAGAGGGGGAGGGATTAGTAGGAGGGAAGAAGGAGGAGGGAAGAGGAGGGAAGGGAGGAGGCAGGCGGGAGTAAGGAGTAGGGAGGAGGGAAGAGGAAAGAGGGAGGAGGGACAAGAGAGGAGGAGAGAGGGAGGAGGGGAGAGGGGATTCTTGGTGATCGTTCAAGATGATCCAATTCAGGTGAAGAGGAGGGGGATGATCCTCGCTGCGCCAGAAAACAAAGAGGAGGATAAGGGATATGGGAGAGGGAAGCTGATGGAGAAACCGTAGGAGCCGGGGACGGTTATTGGTAGGTAGTAGGATATATATATATATATATATATATATATATATATATATATATATATATATATATATATATATATATATATGTGTGTGTGTGTGTGTGTGTGTGTGTGTGTGTGTGTGTGTGTGTGTGTGTGTGTGTGTGTGTGTGTGTGTGTGTGTGTGTGTGTGTGTGTGTGTGTGTGTGTGTGTGTGGTGTGTGTGTGTGTGTGTGTGTGTGTGTGTGTGTGTGTGTGTGTGTGTGTGTGTGTGTGTGTGTGTGTGTGTGTGTGTGTGTGTGTGTGTGTGTGTGTGTGTGCATATATATTTAATATATCTTTACATAGATACATATATAGATAGATAGATTGATAAATAGATCTGTGTGTGTGTACATAAATATAAACACTTTTCAGATCGAAGAGGGAAAACATAGAGAAAGAAAAGTTAAAGAAGAAAATGAAACGCCAAAGAAAAAAGGAAGAAACACATAACAACAGAGCTGGCCAGGGCAGGGGAGGGAGGGCAGGGAGGGAGAGGGCAAGGGGGAGAGGGTAGAGAGGGGTGGGACACAGGGGAGGGAGGGCACAGGGAGAAGAAGGCACAGGAGGGAGGGGGGAGAGGTACAGGAGAGAAGAGGGCATAGGAGAGAGAGGGCACGGGGGGGAGGGTGCAGGAGAGAGGCACAGGGGAGGGGGGGGGGGGCACAGGGCATAGGGGGGGAGGGGCAGTACAAGGGGAGAGCATAATCGTCACAGCAAGTCTCCAGTTTCCCCGCGCAGCCGACCCCAGGCGCTGAGAGACCCAGACGGCTCACGTTCCTTGGCAAGAAGATCCCCAATGTTGCATCAATTATATATAATTAAAGCTGCATCCACATACACACACACATGCATACACACACACTAACACGCACATATGCATATAAGCGCATTCATACATAAACAAACACATATCTATACACAGAACCACACGTAAAAACAGAAACAAACACAACACACATACATATACAAAACACACACAGAACACATACATACACAAACACACAGACAGACATACACCACACACACACACACACACACTTACACAATTACATTGGATGGATGGATGGATGGATGGATGGATGGATGGATGGATGGATGGATGGATGGATGGATGGATGGATGGATGGATGGATGGATGGATGGATGGTGGCATGGATGAATGGATTGATGGGTGAATGATTGAATTATTAATGTATGATTGATGGATGGATGGATGGATGGATGGATGAATGCATGGTAGTGAATGGATGGATGGATAAATGGATAGATGGATAGATGATTTAGTAAGTGAATGAATGAACTCACTGATGAATAGCTGAGATTGAAAAAGGAATGGATGACTGAAAATAAACTTGGCTAGATCAGTGGCACTGTAGCATCTCTCTGTCTCTCTTCTCTCTCTTCTCTTTTTCTGGTAGAGGTAGAGAGAGAGAGAGAGAGAGAGAAGATAGAGAGAGAGAGAGAGAGAGAGAGAGAGAGAGAGAGAGAGAGAGAGAGAGAGAGAGAGAGAGAGATAGGGGAGGGGGGGGAGAAGAGAAGGAGACAGACAGACAGAGAGAGAGGGGAAGAAAGAGGAAGCAAAATAAAGAAAGAAAGAGCGAGAGAAATGACGATGAGAGAAGCGCTGAGGAGGAGAGGGAGGTGGAGCAGTTATTACGAAATACATTATGCACGATCAAGTCTCAGCTTAAGATAAAGAAGATATGATGCGCTTGGGAGCAATCAGGTGAGTCGCCAGGTATAATCGGAGCCTCCTTCTCCCTTTCGTATTCTCTCATCTTTATCATCCTTTCTATCTCTAATTTCCATCTATTCCTCCATTCGTCCTCTCCTTTCCGCCCTCAATGGACACCGTTAAGGAGCTGAATGATGGATTTGGAACAAGAGGAAAGCTCACATTGTTATCTTGCAAAATAAATAAACGGACAAATAACCTAACAATACAGAATAAATGACTGGATAATGATAACAAGGAATAAGTAAGTTAATTAAAAGCCTAGACATTGAATAAATTCTCTGAAGGAAGGGGCCCGGGCTATCGAAACAAAATGAAAAAGAAAAGGCACCAAAAGGAAAACGTAATAACACAATGTTAGCGCCCATGAAGGGTGAACGAATTCCAAAGAAAAGGTGTAGAGTGAAGAGATGAAGGAACGGCCTGCATTATCGGCAGCTGGGGATGACCTGAGGGAAACCGGAAAGCCTGCAGTGATGACTGAGACGTTCGCGATGACTTGGGCGAGGTGAAAAGGGAGTCCACTCGCGATGACTTAGGCGAGGTGAAGAGGGATTCCTGTGCGAGGAAAGCCAGGAAGAAGGTCTACTGCGTCCCGGGGCGTGTGATGTGTGAGCGCTGCATCGAGGCTCCGTAACTGAGAGATGACCGGCCCTCGGCAGACGGGTGATAGACGAATGGGTGACGGACATAGGAGTGCAATCCCGGACCACTGAAGAGCTGTGGTCAGACTCTCCCTAATATATGAGCGCATAATTTCGTGC
>NW_020869806.1:602593-605093 GCF_003789085.1 Penaeus vannamei | reverse complement strand
GAAAACGTCCAAAGATCTATAGCCACTACTGCCATCTTCCTGTAGACATGGTTTATTCACACGAAACACTATTATTCGCAGTTGTACACAATAACCGTGTTCCCATTTCATTTTTCCCTTTCTCTATTTTTCCTCTTTCCTTCCCTTTTCTCCTGTTGCTGTTCCCGCTGCTCCTATTCCTTCTTCACTTTGCATTCCTCCTGTTTCCCGGCTGGTTCCTATCTCTCTCTCTCTCTCCCTCCATCTCTCTCTCCCTCTCATCTCAATACTCTTTCATCATCATCATCTTTTTCTTCATCTTCTTTCTCCTCCTCCTCCTCTTTTCCTTCTTCCTCCTTTTCCTCTTCTTCTTCTTCTTCCTCCTCTTCCTCTTCCTTCTCCTGCTGTTCCTCCTCCTTTTTTTCTTCTTCTTCCTCTCCTCCTCCTCCTCCTGCTGTTAATGCTCCTCCTCCTCCTGCTGTTAATGCTCCTCCCCCCCTGACCCCTCTTCCTATATTCCTCCTCCTCACCCGTGCCTCCATGCCAGGCTTCCCTAACTTGACCGGTGCAATCAAAGGTTCCCAAGCCTTAAGGATATGTAATTCAAGTGACATCTTTAATTATTAAGGGCATTATTTAGAATGCCATTCGAGTTCTCTGCATAAAATGCTTCGCAAATGAGGTGCATCTTTTTAATCTGCGACTTCTATTTATTTTATGTGTCTGAGAATCTATTCATAGTCATTTGTATCTTCATGTATGGATAGGTGGATGAATATAAGCATTAGTTAATTAATAAAGTAATTAATTAAGCGGTGAATAATGTGCAAATAGCACGAATGTGTATTTCTAAAATAACGAGCGGAGAGGAGGACTTACAAATCAACTAATTGACCTGTAAACGTAATAAAAAAATGCAACGAAACCAAGTAGAGAGGAAATAAAAACAAGCAAAACAAAAATGATAGCGAAAAAATATGAAGAATCGCCCATGGAAAAGACAGAGAGATTTACGACCAACGAATCCTCATGGCGCGTCCGTTAAAGTGAATATAACATATTTAATAACGGACAAAACGGACGAGTGTGGGAAATATCTGTCTCTCTGGATAGCCTCGGCAAGACGCCAACTAATTAATCAATCAATTATCAAATTATTGGGCGGATGGCGAACGTCAAGCCAAGAGGTTATCTAATTCCTGTTGGAATAAGAACATGAATTTTCGGAAAGAATGATCCAAGAGTCAAAGAGAAAGGGTAAGCGGGAAAGAGGGCGTGGAAGAGACAACAACGTAGTAGTGTTGGAAGGAAGAAGAAAGGAAGAGAGAGAGAGAGAGAGTAGAGTAGAGAAGGAGAGGAGAGATAGATAGAATAGATAGATAGAACTAGAATTTAGAGAGAGAGAGAAGAGAGAAAAGGAGAAAAGAAAGAGAGATGCTCTATTGCGCGTTCATTT
The DNA here is from genome assembly GCF_003789085.1 of Penaeus vannamei. Classification (NCBI taxonomy): domain Eukaryota; kingdom Metazoa; phylum Arthropoda; class Malacostraca; order Decapoda; family Penaeidae; genus Penaeus; species Penaeus vannamei. Next base: position 603,658 of record NW_020869806.1, on the reverse strand, counting down.
GTCGCTTTTGGGGATTCGTGGTTTAAAAAGGCGTCACACACGCGCACACTCCAGATGCACTGTAATATATAATATATACTATATATCTATATATATAGTATAATATATATATAATATATATATATATATATATATAATATAGTATATATATATTTGTGTGTGTGTGTGTGTGTGTGTGTGTGTGATGTGTGTGTATGTGGTGTATATATAGTGTATGTATATAGTGATGTGTATGTGTATGTTTATGATTATGAATATGCATACATATATATATATATATATAGTATATATATATATATATATATATGTATAGTGATGTATATGTGTGTATGTGTGTGTATGTATGTATGTATGTTCTGTGTGTATATATATATATATATTATATATATATATATATATATATGTATAATATATATAATATATACATATATACATATATACATATATATATATGTATTTTATGTATTTGTATATATATATATATATAATGTATATAATATATATATATATATATATATATATATATATATATATATATATATATATATATAATATATATATGTGTGTGTGTGTGTGTGTGTGTGTGTGTGTGTGTGTGTGTGTGTGTGTGTGTGTGTGTGTGCGTGGTGTGTGTGTGTGTGTGTGTGTGTGTGTGTGTGTGTGGTGCATGTGTGTTATGTGTGCGTGTGTGTATGTGTTGTGTGCGTGTGTGTATGTGTGTGTGTGCGTGTGTGTGTGTGCGTGTGTGTATGTGTGTGCTTCTGCGTGTGCGTATGTGTGTGTAAATGTGTTCACGCGCGGCGTGCGTGCGTGATAGGTGCGTGTGCGTGTGTGTGTGCGTGTGCGTGCGGCGCGTGTGTGCGTGCGTGTGTGTGTACGCGTGTGCGTGGTGTGTGTGCGTGTGCGTGCGTGTGTGTGTACGCGTGTGTGTAAGCGTGTGCGTGCGTGTATGTACGTGTGCGTGTGAGTGCCGTCATAATAAAAACGTAATGTGATCTCCGAGCTCCTCATCCCCCGGCCACTCACATCGCCTGACGTTTATCGTGAGCAGCAGTCAGAGGGAGA